>JABUQX010025137.1:30000-42678 GCA_015478945.1 Trachelipus rathkii | reverse complement strand
TATCATGGTAAAAAGAGTAGCAAAGTAGACGACAAATAAGAAAAAAAACGGTAATAGGGAACTAAGGACAAGAATCTGTAAGAATAACGTATAACAATATATATAATAGTGGTAATCTTTTGCATATATATTATATATTTATTATTATAATATAACTAATACCTAAAATTATTTTCATCATATTAATTAATAATATACTATACTTATTATATTCACCCGACACTACCTATCATGTCACTTTGATTACGATACTAATTTACTATATATACTATATATTATGTTTATTAGTTAGTAGCGATTTACGCGAACGATTTGTTCACTATTGCCAATCAGTTTTGGAAGACTAATTCCTCCACGCGGAAAGCCCTAATTCAATCTTTGAATAAATCTTTCTATCGTGGAAATAGGAACAGTTGTTTTATGATTTTTATTAAGATCTGACTATTATATATAATATACTGGACATTTATATAAGTATATAATATGTGTAATAACTAAATAGTTATCTTACCTATTATAAAAAGGAAAATTCTCTTAAATTTGTCTGTATTTTCAACCCTCATTGTTCATATGTCCCGAGAGGTGTAAGAAGAGAGCGTGCAGGGTTTAACACCAACCTAAGATAGATTAGTATGTGAAAGTAGACACGGAAATAAAGTGAATAGGAGATACCGCATAGGAGATCAAAAAAGTAAAATAATAAAGAGTTGAACGAGGATTAAAAATGTATGTTTTAAGTAATCCAAAAGTATCCGTACTAGTTGAGGTCAGTTGAAGAGACGGACGAATGAAAAAGAGACACAAAACTGCGATCTGAAACAAAGAAATTGTTAAAAAACTAATTTAGGTAATAAGTCATAGATTGTTTAAAACAAACCTTTTAAAATCAAAACATGTTTTAAGAATACAAAATATATGCATAAGTGTAAGATAAAAAAAAAGACTAAAAAATACGATCACCAATTGTTGAAAGTAAGGTGATGGTGAATTTTGGACAAAGAAAGGCGGAGAACAAAAGCTGATAGTTACTGAATGCAAAAAAATAGATTTATATGAAACAAATCTGTGACTTAGACGACCTTAATCATGTTTACAGTATACTATATGATATTACAGATAATAACCCTCTCGTCAAGTAAGGATTACTTAATCTACGGAGTGTATCTTGGGACCAAGACCCGGTTCCTTTTGAAATTTCTATATTAAAAGATATGCTTTATCAATTCTTTGTATAGATATATTAATTCTAATCATATATGAGAAGAGTAATAATAATAGATGGTAAAAAAAATATGTTTATGAAAATATTTAGAATTTGGCATATGAGACATTTTTTATCGTTCAATATTATTTCACCATTAAAACTAAAGAATTTAGATTATTTTTGATTAAAATTTCCATAGGATAAAGAAAGAATTAATATTTAGGAGATTATAAGTTTCCTGCACAGGAATAAACCTATAACCCAACATGTAAAAATTAATAAACGCTTGAATTATACCTTGATGTGTATATAAGTATCTCAGTTGAGATTAGCATTTGTTGAGTGAGATTTTGAAGGGTCTATGAAACTAACCTAATAACAGTCATACCCAAAGTAAAATAAATATAATTATTATATATATTATACTGTTAGTAGTGGTAGAGTTATAGATGATGTCTACCTTACATAATGTTGATACTGTATATATCTATATGTGTTGGACTGTATTTATTATATATATATATATATACTATTATATATTGGTAACCGAAAAATGGAAATGAAGAAGTGCAACGATTGATTACCTATCCATACGCGCACTGGGGAAAGCTTTGCGATTTAAAATACAGGGTATGGTTAGCCACTTTCGTAACAAAATCCGAATAAGAGGGCAATCCAGACGCGGACAAGTGGTCTACGGGAGATAATTCGAATCTAATGGTTCACATGAAGGCATTTTTCTAGAACAAGAAAATATTTCATCAGTTGAGGTCATTTATGTATCTATAAAAACATTCATCACAGATTAAGTGCGGCTAATACCCCACAAACAAATGGAATTGTGGAGAGGGTAAATAGGACCATATATTGGAACATAGTAACATGGCTAAACAACTAGTACACTATGTCCACCAAGACTCTGAGATTCTATGATTAAACTACATGGCAGTTCTCATGCGCTATTTCTTTTATAGTAATCGATAAGCACTACAATGCATAGGTACCATCTGTGAGAATTGGAACCAAGGGAACACCAGGGCCACAGATTTGATATATTTTGCATTTGGAGGAATGCTATTAAATGTAAGAGAAGAATCGCAGAAGATGATTAATAACTTATGAGGAAGGAAAAAGATTATACCCTGAAACTACGAACCTTTTAAATAAACTGGAGGATTTAGTCTTAAAGAAAAAATCTATTAAGGGACGCTATAGATAGGTTAACAATAATAAATTGGGCTAAAAAGTAACCACGGACCAATAGAATTGTATTTAAACGTCTATTTGGAAGACGGGTATGTTATTGATCAATATATAACAACAATCAAATATAGTGAACTACACTTTTTACTCGAAATAACACCATAAGTACATCTGAAGAATTTTGGTTAGTGGGGATATACATATATAGGTATATTAATTATTAGGTTACCAAAGTGAAATTGAGAGGTATAAAGAACAATCCGACGGAGCCAGAGAAGACTGTGTAAACAGTCGCTATGCTTCTCTGACAAATAGCTTCTCGAGGGTTTATGATCCCGTTGCCGCATTTTCGTCTATTCCAAGGCTAACTTTCATGAAGAATTTAGTTTATACGTCAGGAAGAACTGTCTCTAGATACACTTCAATTTTCGATTCTTAATTGTGAAGCAACTTGCTAATCGTCTTCAGTAATCTCTGTTGAGTATCAGGTACCTTGGAAAGCTCAGAAAAATCATAAGTATACTATTAAGATTGCATCGTCTTTACTAGTGATAAAGGAATAGCAGGATAATGATATCGGGGTCGACGACACGTTAATTATTTGAGAAAAACATCGCATTCTTCACGAAGAGAGTACTTTAGGACGGAACATCAGTTATATGTTTGAGAGGAACCCTATCTCTACATTCCGACACCGAAATATGGAACTCGCTCGATTCGTTGGGAGCGTATCCATTTAAGCGTAAAGCCACCTGCACTGTAAATAACCACACATATCTCTACTCGTTTATTTGCCTTACTGTACAGACGAAACAAATAAAAAAAGCTAAAACAAAAAAATGAACTACGTTGAAAGAACTCGGGTGCTTTCTAGTCAAGTTTGAATAACGCCATGCACTTATCACATCGACAAAATAGTATTGCTCTCCGTCAACTGATATAGCATATAACGATATCTTATACTTCGATTGATACTATCGGAATAACAATGGCTACCTTTCAAAATACAGTGAAAAATGTCACATCTTGTAGAACTGCTCTACTTAACATCAGCAGAAGCATTGTTTTGGCAATCGGCAAGTAAAATATCAAGTGACCACGTAAGTGGAGAATTATCTGCGGAAAAGAGCCTAAACAAATGTCCGTCATCAATTCGATAATAGATGCTGGACACATGCAAACATAACACTCGAAATCCTTGGTGGTTGAGAAACCATTGCTTGCAATGAGGAACTAAAAGTTGAAATAAATGAGCTAAAGACCTGCCCTTAACCAATCTAACTGCACGCCCGAATAAATCATCTGCTTTGCACAGTTCGAGCATTACAAACAACGATTAACATAATATGCACTCACGTAAGCCTATTGCTTAGAGCCAAACACACTCAATAATACTCATCTTCCGTGAAACATACACTATCTGCCGTTGGGCAACCATCGAAGCAAAAACAACCCAAATAACAACAGTCTCAGCTCTGTTATCACTGCACGCAATACACATCATCGCTTTCCCCTATCTCATCATCCAGCCATGCCACTACCAGGAGAAGAGACCCCCGCGACCAAACCAGACACAGTGAATCGATTCCATCTCCGCCGCGATACAGACCACTCGTACGGTTTGTCTAGCTACTCCAACTGTCGAGTCCAGTCCTAAGGCAGCTCAATACGCGCCAGAATGGGCGCCCCCATACATAAGACTTAGTAACATTCATTACAGAACAAACCTCGCATCAAGTTATGCACATGTATCCGCACCAAACTCACGGTCTAACATCTTCTGATAACCCGAAACTATCGGGAACTGGGAGATGATCTGATTAACACCACATCGTCATCTCTGATTGTGGCGGTTGTCATGACGCAGCTCTTACCTCTCGGTATTATTACTAAAGAATCCTTCCCAGTATACAACACCCCAAACACAAAACCAGCGATTCAATGACTTCCCAAAGCACCTCCTAATTCCTAGAGCCAGCTATCCTACGACGCCACAGCATCAATCTGACCTGCGTTCACCCTAAGGCGCGAACCAGATTCATCAGCAAATCAACATCCGAAGTATCCATTTGGAAACGTAATCTTCTTCCATTCTACACTGCCCGATAGGTATCTCTATATCATATCCTAATATCTCTTAGAGATATCTATCATACTCTCCCTCAACTCAGCCAACTGGTCACGCCGTCGCCTCCCACGGGGACCTGACTCGAGCATCCCATCGACACGAAGGCCCCAACACTGCACGCGGCGTCGGGTCGGAATTGCCTCATTTCACTCCATGCGTCGACACCCGGCGCCATGAGCCAAACCTGACGCCTGCTGTTGGTTGTGCGGACACAACGCTGACCGTCGCCCGTCCTCACCTGTGCGGACGCCGAACAGCGAAACCTACACCATGCACTCCGCGACAACAAGCTCTCTCCCACTCAGCGCCGACCCAGTGCCGAGCCTAGGGACCCTACTGCTCATTGTTCGGCCTGCACGTGCCTACTCACACTGAGCACCGGGTACGGCTTCATCTAGGTATAAATACATAATAACGACATACAAAACAATAAGACGCCAATACACAATATACATATATAAATACCATACATAAATGACACACATGCACAGCCATAGCACTCATATCATCTGAACATTTATTTACTCACCTGATTAGAATCTCTTACTTCGCCTAATCAACTAACAAAAATACGTATACTAGAATAGTACAATGACACAGTTACCTATAGTACTATTACAGCTATGATATACATTACACACGCATACATTCTACGATCACATATCACATATAATACTATCACATCTACTACAGTAATCACATATCTCCATACACAACCTGACCATTCCTGACATATTAGTACTAATATATAATACTTCTATACACAAACATATCACATCACTCATCTGCAGCGTTTCCTTTCATCTTTCCAATCCGATGCCTCACATCGTACCTTAATTATTATCATCATCACCGTATTAGTTAGTCTACTATTTTTATCATTCATTACCAATATTACTGACACTAATCTTATTATCTATTCCTACCATCATTTTCCACTTTATCTTTATTACTATTAACTATTACTTATTTATTTATATATTTCATTATCATTATTATTTATATTCATTCTGATTCATCACTTCATTTATTTTCTATCACTTACCATTATATTCTCACCACAAATTTAACACTATATTCACTAGTTGTTTCAGTCACTTTCACACATATTTCTAACTTAAGCATTATCTGATTCAATTATCATACCATCACTCATCCCAGTTTAACACTACACCACCCACTATACATTATTTTATACCTTATTTTCAAGCAACTCTCACGATCAGACCGGACGAACTCTTTTGTTCTCAAGTTTCGACGTTTTGGAGAAAATCAACTTCACTGTTGCCAGAATTTAAAAGATTTCAATATTTGATAGTTTCCTTTTAAATTTGTCTTATTAATATAAAAATATCGTTTCAAATGTACTAAAAGGGCAACGTTTCCAAAGAATATTTACAGCTCCTCCACCTCAGTTTAATACAAAATTAATTTAATGTATAATTTTTCAATATTTACAAATTCCGACAATCTTATATTTAACTCAAACTTCTTATAGTAGTGTTCACGACATTTAATTCTGGCAAACTTTCTCTCAAAAGCATTCTTCTGCTCAAGCTAATTCTTGCCGAATGTGAACTTCTTCTATGATCCCGTTCTTGTACATTCCTTCTTCTTCTTCATCGTCTCCTTCTGATAGTTATCCGGCGTCCGCTCTCCATGCGACAGCTCGAACTCCAAACGTACGTATTCTCTATATACTCATCAGTACACATAATATCTCTATACTATATCAGCTACTAACTATATACTCTATATATACCGTATATCACTACGTATCTACCACTAACCCTACCGCAGTACATAATCACACTCCCTCTCATTATTATACTAGGCGTCCTACATAGCGTCTTATAGCTATCATTCTCGGCTCCTATAGTACTCAGCTCTATACGAGCTTCTTACTATGACCATACTAACATAATTTACTTTCTATACATCAGTCACATCATCCTTACTCGCACACTTGATTAAGATCATATAGGACACTAATACACTGAGATAACTAGTAATACTATATATTATAACTAATGTACGTATATTCATCATACTACTATAACATATACTGACTCAGCCTATCGATATAGTACTAAGCATATTATACCCTACTAACTATCCATATAATATACTATTCATATATATATTATATCTTATAGTATTCCTACTAACGTAATACTACATAACAATATACTTTACCTCGCACTAAGAAAGATACTATCAATACAGCGGTAGTATATATATATATAATATAATATATATATATATATTAATACCTAATATGATATATATATATAAATATATAGTTATGTATTATTGAAAATGTTATAATATGGCTATATATTATATATATATATATATTCTTAGGTAATTCTTAGTAATTTATTTAAAAAGTTGTAATGGCTTCAATGAAGCAGCAAGTTAAGGCAAGCCGCAAAACTACAACAAGACCACAATTTAGGCCTACAACTAGTAAAAACTTTGGATGCCCTATAAAACCAATAAGCAGACCAGCTTCTGCGAGAGAAATCTTTGAATCATGCAATCAAAAGAAAAACGAAGAAGCCTGGAAAATGGAAGAGAAACTCTCCATTGTTAGTAGCATGAAAAAAAGAGAATGGGAAGCAAAGTTTTACACTTCTCTAGCATCAAAGAAGAGGTATTATTATTATTATTATTATTATTATTATTATTATTATTATTATTATTATTATTATTATTATTATTATTAATTAATTTCATATATTAGATTTGTAAAGTAACATATTCCAGAAAAGAAATTTGGAGATTTTTAAATTTGTGTAAAAATCTTTCCTAAATTTTTGAAAAGGGCATTAATTATAAGTTTGAATTTGCTTCTATAGTTGTAAGAAAATCAATGTATTGTGTGATTGAAGGGGGGGGGGTGTTTATAAGATAAGGTTTATGTGCGAGTATTTAATAATGCTGATAGTGCATTTAGTTTCATGAATTATAATTAAAGCACCAATAGAATTCAAGACATTTTTTTATTTAAATTTTATTTTTATTAGGTGTTACACCTTATAACAATTATTTATTTATTGTATTAGAAACTCATTTGCCTTTCAATCAAAATATGAACATATTATGTAATTAATGCTCTTGATATTGAAAATATGTGTGTACAGCTGAAGATTAGGTGGTGATGAGATCTTTGAATTCATATGAATTTTTATGATCGGTGTGAAATATATGTTTATATCATAGTCTGATTTTTAATTATTAGGTGAAAAAATTCTGACTATTTGTGGTAAACTGTAATGGAAAAAGAAAATAGAAGCTTAAATAGAAAAGAGATTAAGACAAAGTGTAATGAGGAGTAGAGAGGGTAGGAATTTCTTTTTTCTTTTTTTATTTTCTTTTTTTTTTTTTTTTTAAATGGAGGGTCTGTCATAGTCTTTCAACATTTCAAAGGTTGTACTAGAAGAAATGTTAAAAGATAAAAGGATGATTTTCAAAGATGGTGATGTGAGGTTAGATCTGTGGTAAAAATTTCTTGTTTGATTTTTATGTTGAAAGAATGTAGTTAGAGTAAATATTTGTCTAAATCATTGAAACTTTTTTTTCTATCTTTCATCTTATAGATAAATTTTTGAAAATATATTTTCTAAAGATGTTATTATTATTATTATTATTATTATTATTATTATTATTATTATTATTATTATTATTATTATTATTATTAAATCCTTGGTAGATGTAAAGAGACTAAGTCTTGAGTGCGCTAGGGTTTTGCATGAGGGTATGTTGTTACCTGTGTTAATGTATAGTGGTGAATAAGAGGTATAGATCTAAGGTACAATGTGTTTAGATGGACAATCTTAGGGACAGAGAAGAATTGATAAAATGAGGAATGAACGTATTAGGGAGTTGTGGCGTGAAGTAATGAGAAAATAAGCGAGAGTACATTGAGATGTTTTGGTCATATGGAAAGGATGGATGATAGTTGGTTAAGCGGATGTATAGTGGTGATTCTGCTGGGATTCGACCGGCTGGTAGACAGAAGAAAAAGTGAATTGAGTCTGTTATGGAATGCCTGGAGGAGTGGAATGTGAATTTGTCAGAGGCGAGAAGAAAGGTGCATAATAGGAGTGCAATGACGGGGTTTGCCTGGTCCAAGGGATGAACCCCACATTGATGAGATACTACAGTGAGGGTCCATCGCAGTCTCTTGAAATCCTAGGGTGGATTTTTCTGAATGTAACGAGTTCTCACTTAAGGGTATAAAGGGGACGGTAAGGAGCCCTAATTACCGTCCTAATTATAAACTTTTCGACTTGCGTCGTATTCTTATATTACTTTTTTGTTTCTGGTGTATGCTATGAACCTCACCCCCAATCTGGGGAAAGGAGGTGGATGATGATGATGATGATTATTAGTATTATTATTGTTGTTGTTGTTATTAATTCTAGTAATATCTCTTTAAATAATTTGCAGAGACAATACAGTTGTTGACTGGAAAGAAGAAAAAGAAAAGGAGTCAAAATTGAATGATAGAAGAGAAAAATTACGGAAACTTTTTGCTGAAGAAAATAAAATGTATGAAGAAGAACGAGAAACAAAGTTAAAAAGATGTAAAACGTCAACTAAGGATTTAACTGATCCTGAGGTTGTATTTAAATTTATTATTAAAAAATATTTATTGCATCATATGGTCTATCATGAATTATATTTATCTTTGTAATTTACAAAATTCGTTGATTCCTGATATTATTTATATATCATATTGTCTTTAGAGTAGATCTGAGAAATTTCTATTATTTTATTTTTATAAGAACATTTTTAAATATAACCTCTATGTTAATAGTCTTGTAAATAAACGATAATATCTTTTTTCGTGTAACGGAAAGGTTATTTTGAGTATCACTTTAGCAGTATTATAAAATTTAAATAATTTTGAGTATTCATTATGGATTGAAAGAGCACTGTTTTTTTTTTTTTTTTTTTTTTGTATATTTAAAGAAAAAATTGGTCTATTTTCCTTTATCAGGGTTCACACTTTCTGGAAAGTCAGGGAAAAAAAATTGGTCAGGGAAAGTTAGGGAAACGTTTTAAGATATGCTGAAAGTCAGGGAAATTTTAAAATTTCAAAACATATGAAGAATGAACCATGGACCAAGTTGCATATTTTTTATATATTTTTTTTCCTTACTGTATAATTGTGGAATAAGTAATATATTTGATAAGTGAATGAAAAGGATGGGCGAGGAATGACATTCCATAAATCTACTTCAATCCTGTTTCTTTCTATTTTTAGTTCACTATTACCTACTATTCTTCCTATTCTGTTCGTAGAGGTTGTTCCAAGTATAATCCTTTTTGCCTTGAAGGTGAATTGGTTGTTGAAATGTTATATGTAAATTATATTTATTTGAGCTTTGAATGATATTCTGTTTTTAATATCTTTTTCTTTTTTTGAGGATTTATACTTTTTGAGGTGTGTTTTCTTTTTGAGGTTTGACGAGACGAAGTGATTTTTGGATTTTTGTGCAGTTGATTGTTGGTTTTAATTATTTATTTATAAAATGACTTCAAACAAAAAAAAACTAACTTTAACGACCAGTGGTTGGGACGTCAACTAACCCCAGTTTAATCAGGTGGTTGGTAAAGGGACCTGATGTTCTCAGGCAACTGTAAAATATGTAAAAAGAACTTTGATCTATCTAACATGGGATGCCAAGCCGAAGTTTCACATTCAAGAAGGAAAACTCATTTGAATTTAATCAAAACTCAGCAGGACCAACCATCATTGAAAAAACTTTTTCGTTACATGTTCTAATAATACAAATATTAGTGAAAGTGTGTGCACTGAAAATAAAAATTATGCCATTCCATCAACTTCTAATCATACTCAACCGACTGTAAATGACCCTGAGTGTTCTATTAATCACCAACCAAAATCAGTTTATCAGTCAGTTTCATCTTTTTTGCATTAAAACACCGAATGCATGTTAAACAGGATCTGAAATACCTATGGGCATTTAAAAGTGGTGATGATAATATTATGGTCTTTAAACTCGTGTGCAGATACTAGGGGAACATTTAAATTAATGTTTCCAGTTAGTGCGGTAGTTAAATTTTAAAATGGGGCTGATGAATGTAAATATGTGATTAACCATGGAATTGCTCCCTATTTTTTTAGAAAGCAAAAGATTTTTGTGGAAAAAGAGCTCGTAAAACTGTTGTCTTCTTGTTGGAATTAAAATATTTTGGTTGGTGATTGTCTTTCTAAGGACTTGATTATTTATTTTTTTCTATATAGTACCTGGGAAATCAATGATAAATTTTGCGCATGGGAAATGCGACCAGTTGGATTAAGGAGGAGTTTTCTATAATTAACAATTTATAGTGGATTAAGTCTGAAAGAACATAGTCATACGATTTTCTCAAAAAACAGTGCACAATGCTTATAAGATCTTCATGAGTATTCATAAAGTTCCTATCACTCATTAAATGTTGACCAAATGTAAGAGCTTCCCATAGGAGATATAAAAAAAATTATATCTCAAATGATATTAAAAAAAGTACCAAGAAGATAAATTTGAAAAAAGGTTGCTTAGAGAAACACTATTTCAAAGCGATCGTTAAACTTGAAGAATCACAGAAACGATGAAGAAATTTGAAAGCAATTGCAGAAAGAAGACGCTATAAAAATGTAATAAAATCAGAAGCATGGAAGAAAAAGTTAACCTAAAATCTCCCCATTTAGAACTTTTGTGGTCACAGTGGACGTTATTCACCTAGTCCATTAATGTAAGCTTTTAATTTATTTCCTTTTTGTATAAATAAAACTGTTTACTTTTGGAAAAAATAAAAAAGGAGTGCGTTGGACGGCTATGGGGAAGGTATAGGCAGATTACTAAAAAAAATAAAATATTTTTTTAAATTCATCCATGATGATGAACAGTTTCTAAAGTAAATTTTCAATAATTTAATGTATGAACTGAGTAAATAGGCTGCAATAATGATTAATAGATATTTTATACGCCAAAAAGTAACAAACACTGACTGGTACGGAGAAAATTTGTCGCGATTTGGTCAGGGAATGTCAGGGAAAGTCAGGGAAATCAAATTCAAAATTTCAGTGTGAACTCTGTTTATGTAAAAAGGAAAAAAATCTTCATTTAACTTATAATTACGTTACTTAAAAATTACAATACCCTCAGTTGTATGTTTAAGAAAATAAATGAATATTTATATATATAATGGGGACTTAATTGATAATTTGTAAAAGTTAAAACTTGGAATGAAAAATCTTTAAAGTATATAGGAAATGAAGAAAGAATATAACTTGTAATATATATGAAATAGAGTTTTAAGAGATATTTTGAAAGTGATAAGATAAAATAATTTAAAATGTAGAAAATGGTTTATGGAACTGAAATATGGAGACAGAAATGGTGTAAGCCAAGGTGGATTTAATAAGGCTGCAGAAACCATGATTTATGGGAATTACAATGATGTAAGGGAGTTAGGTTTGGGAGAAAGAGAATTGAAGCAAGTTGGATAAACTTTATTTTCTTTCCAACCATGTTTAGATTAAATATGAGGAAAATTTAGTAAGAATGTATTCTGATGATCAAATTATATATCCAAAGATTATCTCCGTTTATATTATTATTATTATTATTATTATTATTATTATTATTATTATTATTATTATTATTTTAATTATTATTATTATTTTAATTATTATTATTATTATTATTATTATTATTATTATTATTATTATTATTATTATTGTCATTTTTTGTTGTAGATTGAACTTCTTCGTCGACGTTTGCAAGAACTAAAGAAGCAAAATGAAGAAGAAAGAAAAAAACTGGCAGAGAAACTAAGTTACGAGGCCTGGAGACAAAATAATTCAGAATTCAGACAAGTAATTTAATAATGATTATTTAGTAATTGGATTTTCAAATGTGAATTATAACGCTTCATTCATTATCATTTATTTGGTTAAAGTTTTTATATTCCAAAATGTCTTTTGTGAATATATTATATATATTATATTATACTATAATTTATGTAATATATATTATATTAATATATATATATATAATATTATAATCTAAGGAAATATATCCAATGTCAATATATAATTAATAATAATATAGTACTATATATT
>JABUQX010025137.1:10000-25000 GCA_015478945.1 Trachelipus rathkii | reverse complement strand
CATACAACCGCAACAGCTTATACTCCACGAGGTTGATGATTAGACTAGAGATGGCCGAAGTGATCAAAGGATGTCGCATCTGACTTCATGGGTTGGTCGCTGTAGGCGGAATTTTGCCTGCTATGCTGTCGACTCACAGAGTTAATCACGTGAGAGCGAATTAGGAACGATGGCAATCTAATTGCGGCACAGCACATTGTTATCGGTACTCATGTCCAGTACTACAACTTAAGTTCATGTGGCGGGCTGGGATGGAGTAGGAGGTGATAACGGAAAAAGAAGTGACGGTAGACGATTGAAGAAGTGAGAGGTTAAGTGAACAAACGTACAGAAACCGAGCATCATGAGCACGGGTAATAAGATAAGCTATATAAGAACACTCGCACCGACAAGTCAACAATCCAGTTGAATGTGAACAATCTACGACCAGCTGAAACCACATCTGGGGCAATTTTGAAATCGAAGCAGTTGCTAGTAGTGCAAAGGAAGAAGATGTCGGAATGTGTCTAAAGAGTTAGAGTGAAGAATGTTAACAACGTGCTATTGCTACGATTATATCATGGAGAGAAGGTGGCATTACAACGGTTACAAAAGAAAAAGCCATGACTTTGATGACTGTAGTAAAGGCTATTGATGAAGTCACTCATGAAAGATGTTTTTGGAAGCATATAAGACGGAAAAAAAGACATACTAAAAGTTCATACTAGAGAGAAAAAGAGAAGTAAGTAACTGAACATTGGAAAGGAGATGAATGGAGACTTATAAAGGAATAGAAACTCTTCCTGGAAGGAAGCTCGAAAGGTAAAGATGAGAATGAGGGGGAAGCTGCTTAAATATTGAAGCAGCTTGTGTTTTTGTCTGATTGAGGTGTGTGGGGAGTGTGGAAAGAACACTAGGAGAATCTATTAATATTTAACAGTAATGAAGAGGTGAATGCGTGTGTGTGTGGTGGCTTGATGGTGCAAGAAGGAATTAGTATTTTGTGGATTGAGGTCTTTTAGCTAAGGATTGAGGTAATGGTAGAGTGAGAATTGAAAGAATGTAAATCTGCAGGTATAGAGAAAATTACTGGGAAATGATCAAGAACGGAGGCGAGATGGTGATTGATTGGATTGACAGTGTTGTAATTAAAGCAGTTTATGAGGGATGTTCCGAGGGGATTGGAGGAAGCAGTAATAGTACCCTTATAGTAAGGGAACGTAGGAATGATAGGGGAATAGTTTATTGGTGTTGTAGAATTATATGCTGGTATTTTAGTCGAAAGAGTGCGTCGAGTGACGAAGGACTGATTGGTGAAGAACAAGGTCCGTTTAGGAGTGGTAGAGGGTTTGTGGATCAATCCTTTACATTGAAACAAAGGACTGAGAAAATGAGGAGAGGAGAAGAATAAATTGTATTTAGGTTTTTGGATTTGCAACAGGCGTATGTATGAGGAATAATAGGGAAGCCCTATGGCAGGTGTTTAGTAATGTATATTATGTTGGTGGTAGGTTTCTGAATGGAAATCAAAAGTATGTATGACGATAGTGAAAGCGTTATGTAAGAATAAATAGTTCTGTCAAAAGTGATTGGTTTATATTAATAGCGGAGGAGGCAGGGATGTGTTATGTCCCTGGTTATTCAAATTTGTATAGGATGGGGTTATTGAACGAATTTAGAGATGGGGGTGGAAGAAAATGGTGTTAGAATGATATAGATGGAGGAGAGTGGAGGTGCCCTGTTATTTTATGCGGACGATTTGGTTTTGTTGTGGTGAATCTGAAGAGAGTTTGAGAAGAATGATAGAGAGGGTGCTTGAAAGGATGGGTTTGAAAGGTAAACGTTAGATAAGAGTAAGGTTATGGTTGTAAGTGAGGGACAGCCCTGTGTGGTCTATGTTGCGTTGGGTAGCATCGGAACAATGTCTGGTAAATATTTATGATATATATATGTTGGATGAAAAGGGAACGGATAGTGCAGAAGTGTAGTAGGGAAAGTTGTGAATGGCAAGGAAGGTGGCTGGTTGCAATTAAATCGTTGGGACGTTAAATGATAAGTCTTGAGTGCCCTTTAGGTAGGGTTCTACATGAGGGGTATGTTGTTACCTGTCGGTTAAATGTTGTAGTGAGACTATGGTCTGGAATAAGAGTATAGATCAAAAGTTAATGTGTTTTAGATGGACATTCTTAGTGGCGTGGACAATTGATAAAAGAATTGATAAAATGAGGATAACGTATTAGAGAGTTATGTGGTGTGAAGAAAGGGTAAAATGAGAGAATAGAAAAGAAAGTACGTTGAGATTGTTTGGTCCTATGGAAAGGATGAATGCACATCGGTTGGAAGCGATGTATCAGGGTGAGTTGTGTGGGAAAATCGACTGGCTGGGGACCGAAGAAGAAAGTGGATTGGGTCATGTGAACGAATGTCTAAGATAGGAGGGTGTTGAGTTTGCAAGAGGCGAGATAAAAGGTCATAATAGGAGTGAATGGTGGGTTTTGTGAAGGGGGTATGGTTTGTGGTCCACCTGGCCAGGGGATGACCCTACACTTGTACGATATTGCCATATTGAGGGTCCCGTTCCGTGCGTCCCGTTGAGTCTAGACGCTGATATTTTCTTAATTGCGAACGAGGTTCCTCACTAATAGGCTTATAGAGGGCCGGTTTAAGCTGGGCTTCTTTTCGACATGCATATTCTTCTACCCTTTCTTTTCCGATTGCATCACGCACCTTACCCCCCAGTCTTGTTGGGGAGGGAGGAAATCGAAGATAATTAATAATAATAAGAATAATAATAATAATAGATAATATAATAATAATAATATAATAATATTAATAATAATATATATTATATATATATATATATATATATTATTATATATTATATATATAATATATATATATATATATATATAATAAGAATATATATATATATATATATATATATATATATATATATATACTATAATATATATATATATATATATATATATATATTATATTATATATATATATATATATATAATATATATATATATATATATATATATATATTATAATATATTATATATATTATATATATATATATATGCCTGAAAAGGTAGGGGTGTAATCGCCGATGGGATGCGGGTTCACTCCATCTTCAACTAAATCATTTTCTCCACCAAAATCCATGGTTCGATGGAGAAATGTTTCTCGTCCATTCAGACGAGAGACCATCTGCCTTCGGGGGGATTGAAAAAACTCTCGTTCTCCTCTCACTCTTACTAATTATCCATTTCCTTGCTCCCCGGAATCGCTCTGCAGGCCTATATTCGCTACAGGCTCAACGCGCGCCTTTCACCAAACGAAAAATGTGCGACAACACCTACCTGGCGTCCTCTTCTACTGATAAAAATGTCTGGCCTCTTGCCAAAGAACATTCTAATAACTTTTGTTAAATCGCCTTTTTCCTCCACTTTACTTCGGCCTTCTGACCGGTTTCTGGTTTGCAACTCTCCTACTGAAAAGGCTAATCTCTTCGGGCCTCCCTTTCTCTTCTAATTCTACCCTGGACGATTCCGCCATCCCCTCCTCCTGCTTCTTCTCCTCTCAGTTTTCCTATGCCTCTTCCCGTATTACGCCATTCGGTGCATGGGATTCTGAATCTATGAACCATTCAGGAAGCTTAGGGCCCGGATGATTCCTCCCCCGTGTTTGAGGGGAGTGTGCTCCGAGCTGGCCCCTGTCCTCGTTCAACCCCTACTTACCTCCTCTATGCCTTAAATACTAGTACATTTTCCTATCAATGTGCGCGGGAAGCGCGACATGATGGTCCAGCGCAAATCCTCCGAACAAAGGGTAGCCCTCCGCTCATCGAATCACTTGGCTAACTACCGTCCTCATAGCCTCATCTGATATTCTATCTACAAAGATCTTTGAAACTCCTCTTTCTACGCCACACTCCTGTCATCTTCCCGGATTTCATCTTGGATTCAGGTCTCATTATCGCCTTACATTTTCCACGCTCACCAGTATGGTTCGACTCCGCTCAAGGCGCGTCAACATGCCGGCTGCACAGCCTCAAGCTTATCCGCTATCTACTGATTTTGCATGGTCTCTGCCCTTATGGCGCACTTATGGGGAGTCTTGGGTCGGTAGTGGCGCTTGAATATCAAGGCTTCCCACTTGATCGAACGTATGGCCCATGCGTCGCCTCACTCTCTAAGCTCCCCTTTCCTTTGGGTTTCCTCCTTCTCCTTGCTTACTCTTGTCAAGTTCTTTCTGGGCTTCCGCTTCCATATCCCCCAGCCACCGTCGTGTCGGACGCGACTTCTTCCTCCCCTTTCTGGTAGGATTTGTGCGTGTTCCTCAAAGGTTCGTTTATTAATCTCCCAACTTTATTCTTACTCTTTCTGTCCCCAGCACCGACCGCCTCCCTCAGCTCCTGCGTTACTTCTAACTCTGTTCGCTCTTGATGCCGGACACCAGACTCAACTCTCCCATCTTTCCACTCGTTTCCAAATCTGCTCCCCTCTTTTGCATCTAGAGTTGCCTCTCGTCCTCAGCTTTCCCGATTCCTATTCTTTCTGCCGAACCTGAGATAGGCGATTTCCGGTGGCACCCCGCACACCTTGTGACAAGTTCAACTCGTCTTGAAAACTCAACCTTGTTTACACTCTCCCCTCTCAAACAAACACCTCCTAACTTCCTAGTTTTTTCGCACGCGTTCTAGACGTCCCGTTCACCCCTGGGTTTGACAAACACATAATACATTCCAGTGTTTGGACTAACATAAACAAAAAAGGTGTCCTGGAAAACCTACCATATCTCACCACTGGATTTGCTACCTGAGGTGGGCCACCTCACACAGGAACGCCTGGTAGTTCTGTTCAGGTTTGCTGGAATTTTTCATCTGCTCAGCTACTCCAGTATATAAGGGCCTTATTCGCCCTTGCTTGAGCAAGTTACTTGTTCTCACATCGGGGGGCGCTCCACCTGGCTTCGCCCTTCTATTGATAGAGTTGAGTCTAAAGCAAAGAGACTAATAAACTGTCTTCTCCTATACTTTACAAAACTTCTCTTGACCCCTCTATCTCTGCGACTCCTCGTTCATCGTTGGCTGACTCGCTCCTCCTATCGTCTTGGTCTATAGGTACTACACAGCGTAGATCTGCTCACCAGGAGGAGTATGGCCGCTCGCGCATTCCCACCGACCACTTGCGTCCCTCGCGTCCGCTCCTCGTTGGAATCACAGCACGGCCGCCATCCGAGCCCTGCTGGCCAACCGAACCCGGTGGCATGCTCTCGGCCATGAATTTTGCCCGTCAGCCCGATAGTCACACTCGAAATCGACCAACACTCCCAGATCGACTACGCGACATCAATCTCCTGTCATAACTGTCCGACACGCCCCGTCCCCTGCCATCCTCCACTTGCACTCCTCGCAAATCGCCCTCAGCCCTCTCTACTTCCTGATACCTCGGGCGGATGTCCTACGCAAATCTCTCTATTGGCCCACCACATCATTCCATCACTGTTACTCTCTACCAAACTGTCACTTCACTATCTTCCTTATCATGATTCAAATCCACGTATTATCAGCTCTAATCCGATCTGCCGTCCACATCCGCTACGCTCAGATGTTTCCACCACTCTGGTCAGCACTCTTTTTGCTCCTTTTACCTGATTGCGAATCACTTCTTTCATTTCTTCCCACTGTGCTTCTTACCAAACGGGCGCCATGCCCCCCGGTGCTGGGTGCGGGGTTAGCGCTAATCTGGGTAAAAAAAAAAAAAAAAAAAAAAAATATATATATACTACTCACACTGTATTATATATATAACTACTATATTCTACATCTGTACTACTATACTATAGGTGCCAATATATATATATCTATAGTCATATATATATCAATATCATATATATTATATATATAATACATATAATTAATGATAAAATTTATATTATATACTATGATAAACCTTTTAATCGTGCTTCCATATCCCCCTTTACACGGGTGATCAAACGATCGCGAAACATGACGGGACCACATGGACAATTCGCAACCTTCTAGTTAAGAGTGCCCAGTTCTATCCCAAAACCAGCGCGCCACCCAACGACTGTTCCGCCAGCAAACGTTTTATCATCTTGCCCTTCAGTAGATAAAACTCCCAAGTGTCTACGCGAGGACTCTTATGAAGCCCCAGCCGTTCTTTCTCTGTCATGAGGCAGCTCGGGATGAAGCTCAACCTCCTTGCGCCACGAGGGGCGATATATATATATATATTATATAATATATATATATATTATATATATAATATAATATATTAATATGATATATAATATATATATATATATATATATATATATATATATATATATATATATATATATATATATTTTATAAATTTTTCAGGCAGAATCAGAAAGGCTAAACAAATTTATTCGGGATACTTGGGAGGATCAGGTAAAATGGAAAGATAAAGAAAGAGAAGCGAAAGAAGAAGAAAGAAGAAAACATGAACTTGAAATGGAGGAAAAAAGAAGACAAGAAGAAGAAGAAGAGAGGAGGAAGGTCGGGATTATTAAGGAACAACAACTTAGGTGGAGAACTCAGTTGGACAAACAGATAGAAGAATTAAGGTTATTATTATTATCAGTAGTAGTAGTAGTAGAGGTAGAAGTAGACTAGTAGTACTGGTTAAGTAGTATTTTATAGAATAATTTTGGATTGATTGGTCTAATTAGTACTTACCTATTACAGAAATGCTGGGTTTATGGAAGATTTTATTTAGCTCGGTTATGATTGGTTATTTAAATGTTTTTCAAGGGAATAATAATTTTTACTGCTAGTTATTTTGTGCCATTTCTAATTGGATGCAAGATTACTTAATTGTGAAGAGCTGAGGTATGAATATTTTTCCTCATTTATCATCAATAGTTAAAGATGATTACCTTTACCATGTGCTTTTTTTTTACATTAGATTACATATCGACTATTTTAACAGCTTGTTCATTTTCACCACTTAATGCTAAGAGAATATTCACAGAATCGGTTAAGTTGCAGTATAATTATTTGATTTTTTTTTCTTTCTTGATCTGTGCTGGTTCTCAAATGTATTTTCGATGACTCTTCCTATGCAACAGTAATTTTTTTAATGGGATCTGATAGCAATTGAACAATATTGTCTTGCACTATTGCCATAATGGAAGATGAGGTAAAAAAAATTGAATATATATATATATCGTTGATATAAGAGAGAGATTGCTACTATGGAATTATCATTACTTTTTAAAGTGTCAGTTCTAATGAATAGTTCGCTTTTAGTATTTCTTCATTTAGGGACTATTTTGAAACGCATCATCTGTATTAGAACATGATTAGCAACACCTATGCTATAACTTGAT
The DNA here is from genome assembly GCA_015478945.1 of Trachelipus rathkii. Lineage (NCBI taxonomy): Eukaryota > Metazoa > Arthropoda > Malacostraca > Isopoda > Trachelipodidae > Trachelipus > Trachelipus rathkii. The sequence continues at coordinate 17,632 of JABUQX010025137.1, read as the reverse complement.
TTAGATAGCGTTATTCGTAGTGATTTTAATAGCCTAATAACATTATCCATATAAACGTTGGTATGACTCAGTCTATTAGTCATTTTCTCAAATGGCATTAGAGCCTTATAACATTGGCAGTAATGATCTAATTATTGTCCATTTTGATTTATTTTCGGGACTGAACATGCAAGCAAGATTAAACACACATTTCATTTATAGTTTTACTGTTTTATCTCGTAGGTGAATTATTAAAATTATTATCCAACTTTTGTATTTTGTAAAATTTTCATTTAGCTAGATGTCATGTGTGTAGTTACAGATTTATATAAATGAATAACAATAATTTAACACACAGTTAATTAAAATATTATTTACTGACTTCCGAAATTAATAATAATCCTTCTTCCACTTTATTTTAGAACATATAAGGAGCACAATATTGTATTAAAGAAAGTAAATTTAGTTAGAAAAATAAGTCATGATAGACATTTGCATTTATTTAGTGGAGATTCACATCTTCTAAACTATACAAATTATACAAATATACAATACACTATACAAATTGCGGATGTTCCAAGTCATTAACATACGCTAATAAATTTATAATTATGTATTTTTATACATGTTTTATACGACTTAATTATTCATTTATTTTTTATATATATTTCCTATTTAAATTTGATTTTATTTTTTATTTTTTTTAGGAAACGTGAAGAGGAAGAGGAAGATATCCACAAAAGAGAAATATTATTGGAAAAGGAAAGATTAAGACTTCAAAATATTACTCAGAAACGAGAGAAATTTGTTGAGGAAAGAAAGAGAAGAAATTTAGAGTAAGAATACACAAATATTATTAACTTTATTTACTTTTTAAAGTTTTTTTTTCTTCCAGTACAGTAAAGCGTGACTATTAAAACTATCAAATATATATTCTAGAAAAATGTTTATAGTTATAGTTTTTTTTTTTTTTGAAGATAGGAAATAACAATGATGGAGATAACTTTAATAGGGTAATCTAGGAAAGAAAAATTATGCAATAGTGGAGTATAGAGCTAAATAGATTTTATAATTTATAATCTAGTTAAAAATATACTATGCGATTTTAAACTAGATGTTATAATTTCTTGTTCTGGATTTAATATAATAAGCATGATATTTCTTTTATTAGTGATGTTTCTCTGCTTCACATTCTCATCTGTTTATGTTTGTAGTCTAACATCTAATGTATCTTTTCACTATATAAAGTTTTTTATTAAATTATTTCTTCATTAATGTATAGTAAAATCTAATATCTGATTTTTATATCGATATTCCAATAATAAAATATTATATTATTATTATTATTATTATTATTATTATTATTATTATTATTATTATTATTATTATTATTATTATTATTATTATAGGCTGTTTTGGGCTAGACAGTGTCAGTTAAAACTGAAACAAAAGTCTGTTTGCATTCAGAAAGAACTGCTTGATGAAGAAGCGATTTTAGAAGACATATTTAGAACTACGCGTGAACAGAAAGCTCTTCACGACCAAGTTAGTTCCTTACTTAGTTGAAAATATATTTAGTTTATATTTATATTTCACCATCTCGTGCATGGCTGTAAGGTTTGGTGCTGGTGGTGGAGTTTTTGTTTTAAAACTATCAATACCATTCATGAAAAAAATATATCGGTATATATGATAGAGGGGGGTTTACAGCCCCTTGTCATCAGATGATGAAAAAATTTAAATTTTCTTCATATGATTCAACTACTACGAAAGATGCACTTTCACTCTTGTCAGAATTTTTTTTTTTTTTTTTTTTTTTAAGTTTGTGTTTAATATTTCATTCTGAAATACCAAAAGAAATGTAAAAAAAATTATCCATCTCGGAAAATATCAAATAAATATAATTTAATTGTTCAAATTTTTTCAGTTTTAAAACTACGATTCGTAAATTGATTTTTTTTCCTTTTAAGGAGTTAGTTACCTCAAACCAAAAAAACATTCTCTCTTCTGAAAATATAGTCCTCAAAGAATTTCTTTGGTAACCTTACAATTTGTCTACTTTCAAATTTTCCTTTCCATCCTTCCCTCTGACGGTTCTCTTTTTAACTTCCCTTTTAGTTTTTACTTCGTAACTCCTATAATTTTTATGGATAGTTGAGCGCGATTATTTAATAAGTGGAAATTTATTTATTTTTAATGGATGTTTGAATGAATGTTTTTTTGTGTAATGAATTTTATGTCGCATGTGTGTTATTTTTATTTCCAATAAGGCATCGGGAATTGGACAGATTGACACTGAAAAATTGAAGAGTAGAGTGGACAGGATGACGGTATCTTGAGATAGCCTAGTTCTTAGTTTTATGGTTATGGAAAGGTGATTTCCACTGACTACTCGTGCAGCTCACTTCGATAAGAATGTTGAAGTACATTTTATGGTGACTTTTTTTTTGTTGCTCTTAACGACATATGCAAGTCTAAAATTATATTATATCCGTGGACTGACTGTGTTGTTATAAGTTTTGTTTGCCTATTTAATTAACTTGCCCCTAAAACGGATTTAATAGATCATTTATAATACTTGGTTATGGTGGTAGTTAGATGTGGTTGTTGAGCTTAACATTTTGAATCTATGTTGGTTGAAAGTCTTAATAGTTTGTATATTTGTAGGCCTGTATTTTAGCGTCGTTATTATATTAATCTTTGAAATAATTCTTTTTATCTAAAAAGAAAAGATATAAAAGCGGTAAAATTCTTTCTGCAGTTGAGAAATGACAAGATCTATCATTTACTGGAAGTTGTTTTTGAACCCATTAAAAATTCGGTTGATTAAGATTGAAACAGCTTGATTTTATCACTTTTTTTATTATTATATAGATTATTCTTACAATTAACCATGCACGAAAGTTTAACACACTGTGATTTTGATAAAACTTACTTTATGTTACTGAGTAGTGGAATATATCTGGGATTGATCTTATATTAACTTGAACCTTAGATTCTGATTAATATGTAGAAGTTCCTGAATCGACATATTTTCTTTTTAGTATTAAATTACAATTAATGTTTCCTAAACTACGTAAAAAAGTAGATAAGTTCCTTGGGTCGAGGAAATATGATCTCATTTTATCGTTAATGAGATGCCATATGCACTGAATTAAATACACAATCTGTTTAGATTTAATCAGATTTAAACATTTCAATTTCTTTTCTTAATGTGTATTAGTTTTTGGAACACTTATTGTCAATTTAAATTTTATATATTTTTTTCATACAAATTGCAATAGTTAAGTTGTAAAATGTTATTAAACAGAAAATAATGCGCAGAGTTGAATGTGCCTAGGAGTTACAAATTAACTAAGTTTAAATCTCTTGTAAGAATTTTTTTTTTTTTAAACCTAAATTCACGTTGATTGGAATAGAAAACGGTCACGCAATTTTAAACTAGGATGTTTTTTTATTATTATTTTAATAAATTTTCTTTTAGAAACTGTTCGAAGAAGAGAGAACGTGGATCAGGAATATGTTGGACGAACAAAAAAAGCTGGAGAAACTTAGGGAAAAAGAATACGATCTGCTCTTTAGGTAAGAAATATAAGTCAAGCATTTAGTAAATCATTTCGAAAATTTAAATAAATAAATTATTATTATTATTATTTATTTTTTAAACGGGTTGTAGTGAGGAAGCCGAAAAAATGTGGTTGAAGAGAGAAGCTGAATGGCAGAGAGAACAGAAATCGCGAGACAGACTTTTTGAAGAAGTTGTAAAAGGCTTACAGAAACAGGTTATATATATATATATATATATATATATATATATATATATATATAATATATAAAGATTAATGATATACAGTATTATTTGTATTAAATCTATAGATATAATACTATCTGATAATATGTATATTATGTATATATAATTATATATAAAATATATAGAAACATAATATATATATATATATATATATATATATATATATATATATATATATATAATATATATATATAATATATATATATATATATATAATATAGTATATATATAATAGCAAGACGGGGTAAGAGTTGAATGGTTGGAATATGGGGTAAGAATGAAAATCCAATTTTCAACTTGAAGGAAACATGATATTTGAAAAGTTAAACCTGGGTTTGTTAGCTCATTTCTTATACTAATAAATATATTATTATCATCTAACTCTGATATACCATGCAAAAGTAGTGCCTGACAAAGTAGCATGCTATAGAAATGGAGGGGGAAAATCTCGATTTCAACTCGGACATTTAAATAAGGAATAAAGGTCTACAGACCAAACTAATGAGTTTTGAAACCAAACCGGGGCAAAATTGGAAAACTTGGGGTACCCCCAATTGACCATTAACAGCTTGAGTTTCTATTACTTCCCTAAAAAAAATTTGGGGATAATTGGGGGATTACTCTGTTTTACCCCTGAATTTTTTTTTTTTTGGGGTAAGAATGGATTGGTATTTGTTCCATTTTATCCCTTCCATTTTTTCTATTCCAAAAATTTAAAATATTGTATATATATATACATATATATATATATATATATTTATGTATATATATCCTACCTGTGTGCAATTATTTTGCCAATAAAGTGCTTTTCCATTCTTCCCCCATATATTTTCATTCTCACCCCAAAAAAAAATTTTTTTGGGTAAGAATGGAGAATGGTATTTTTTCCATAGGGGGTAAGAATGGAAAATGGTATTTTTTCCCTTAGAACAAAATTATAAAATTATATATATATGTATATATATATATATATATATATATATATATATATATATATATATATTAATTATATTATATATATATATATATTATATATAATATATATATATATATATATTATATATATATATATGTATTAGTATACCCTACCTGTACATTATTTTGGCAACTAAAGTTGCTTTTCCATTCTTCCCCCTTGTGTTTTCATTCTCACCCCAGAATGGAGAAAAAATGGAAAGTCAGTTTTTAGTCAATAACTTTTTTTTAAAGAATAGTAAAGATAAAATTTTTACAGTCAATATAGAGCATCATTGGCCTTATATTTTCATGTATTGAACATATCAGTAACATTAACGGTTTTAGTGATATGACCTTAAAAGTCAAATCCTTCCATTCTTACCCCGTCGGGCTATATATTCTTTCTTTCTTTATCTTCCTTCTATTTTCCCAAGAATGGGAGTAAGGTGCGTGACGAGCATCGGAAAAGAAAAGCAGTAGAAGAACATGACATAGCGAAAAGAAAGCCCAGCCTTGCCGCCCCCTCAGTACCACTTAATTAGTGAAACTCATCGCAGTCAGAAAATCCAACCCTAAAGCTTCATGGGACAGCGTTGGACCCCTCACTATGGTAGATCGTCAATGTAAGGTTCATCCCTTGGCCCAGGTGGCCACAACCATACCCCCTCACAATCCCCCGCCATTCACTCCTGTTATACACCTTTCTTCTCGCCTCTACCAAAAACACATTTCTCTCCTTCAAACATTCGTTTACTGACTCAATCCACTTATTCTTCGGTCTCCCAGCCGGTCGGTTCCCAACACACTCGCCACTATACATCCGCTTAACAACCGACTTCATTCATCTTTCCATTATGACAAACCATCTCAACGTACATTCATTATATTCTCTCGTTTATCTTATCCTCTCAGACACAACTCTCTAATAAGGTTCATCCTCATTTTATCAATTCTTCTTCACACCACCTTGCACACCCCTAAGATTGTCCATCTAAAACATTGAACTTTAGATCTATATACTTCTTATTCCAGACCTAGTCTCATACTTATACAATAACACAGGTAACAAACATACCCTCATGTAAGACCCTAGCACACTCCAAGACTTAGTCCCTTTACATTCTACAAACGATTTAATTTGCACCAGCCACCTTCCTGCCACTTACAAAGATCGAGTAAAATTTGGTTTGTCAGTCAACTTCTAATCCAATATTACTAAATATTTAAACTCAGACACTTGTTCAGCTGCTCCATCTAATATAACTTCACACTGAGGAGTGTCCTCACTCACAACCATAACCTTACTCTTATCCACGTTTACTTTCAAGCCCCTCCTTTTACACACCCTTGCCAAATCTCTTCTACCAAATCTCTTAAACTCTCTTCGGATTCGCCACACAGAACCAAATCATCCCATATAATAGGTGGCACCCTCCACTCTCTCCATTCTCCACCATTCTAACACAATTTCCTGCCACCCCCATCTAGTTTCTTTCAGTAACCCCAATCCATATACAATTGAATAACCAAGGAGACATAACACAACCCTGTCTTACTCCGCTATTAATCCTAAACCAATCACCATTGACACCATTTGACACCATTTATTCTTACACAAGCTTCACTATCGTCATACATACTTTTGATTCCATTCAGAAGCCTACCACCAACACCATATATCATTAAAACCTGCCATAAACCTTCCCTATTAACTCTATCATACGCCTGTTGCCAATCCATAAAACCTAAATAAGATTTATTCTTCTTCTCCCTCATTTTCTCAATCATTTGTTTCAATGTAAAGATTTGATCCACACATCCTCTACCTCTGCTAAACGCACCTTGTTCTTCACCAATCAGTCCTTCAGTCACTCGACGCACTTCTTTTCGACCCAAAAATACAGCATATACCCTCCACAACACTCAATAACTTATTCCCCTATAATTTCTACAGTTCCCCTTTTCTCCCTTACCCTTATATAAGGGTACTATTACCGCTCTCCTCCAATGATCATTATTAATTATTATTATCTACCTGCTTTTCCGAGATTGTGGGTGAGTTGCGTAGCATACACCGGAAACAGAAAACAAGTAGAAGAACATGACGCAAGTCGAAAAGAAAGTTCCCACACTTACCGTCCCCTTTATACCCTTAACGAGACTGCGACGGACCCTCACTGTGGTATCTCGTCATTGTGGGGTTTATTCCCTGGTCAAAGTCCGCAACAACACCCCTCCCAAAACCCCGCCATTAACTCTTATTATGCACCCTTCTTCTCGCCTCTGCAAAATTCGCATTACTTTCCTTCAAACATTTATTTACTGACTCATTCCACCTTTTCTTCTGTCTCCCAATCTCCCAGCCTGTCGATTCCCAGTACACTCACCACTATACATCAGCTTAATCAACCGACTATCATCCATCCTTTCCATATGAAAAAAAAATCATCTCAATGCTTTTTCGTCTATTCTCTCATTATCTTCACACCACATAACTCCCTAATGAGTTTATTCCTCATTTTATCAATTCTTCTCACACCTAACACGCCCATAAGATTGTCCATCTGAACACATTGTACTTTAGATCTATACCTTCTATTCCATACCAAAGTTTCACTACTGTACAATAACACAGGTAGCAACATACCCTCATGCAAAACCCTAGCGCACTCAAGACTTAGCCCCTTCACATCCACAAAGGATTTAATTGCAACAGCCACCTTCCTATCATTCACAACTTTCCTACTACACTCTGCGTCATCCTTTCCCTTTTTATCCAACGTATATTCTAAATATTTAAACTCAGATACTTGTTCCAATTGCTCACCATCTAACATAACTTCACACCGCGGACTCTCCTCGCTCACTACCATAACCTTACTCTT
>JABUQX010025137.1:0-5000 GCA_015478945.1 Trachelipus rathkii | reverse complement strand
GTCCAATTCCAAACGGTTTGTGGAATGATGACAGGTTCCAGCAGATAATCCCAAGAATTTCACCCAGATGTTTACGGTAAATTTCGCCTGCGTTGAACTCTTGATGAAAACATTGCGTAGCGAATTGTCCTTCGTCCATATGTGGCGTTTCTGCTTGGAAGTAGCCATCCACGTGTGAAGCACGCCTACATCGGTAAAACAAGACCATGTGTCAGGAAAAGGCAGGATATCGATTGCTCCGTTGCAGAAACCACCGGGCAAATCGCACACGGGGTGGGAAGTCGTTTGGCCCAAATCCTTGTACTTTCTGTAGGTGGTATGCATGGAGGCTTTCCTCTTGCAAGACCCGAACCACAGACGACTGATTTGAAACCCATGCCATGGGCAATGGCGCGTGTGCTAGTCGAACGGGTCGTTGGCGCCTCTCTCAAGCACCTCTTCTTCAAACGCCAGGAGTCTCGTATACGCGGTCTTCACCAATTGCACCGGAGAAGGGTCCCATGATCTCGGAAGGCAGCTGATGAAGACGAGCAACCATTTGTGTGGTGGGTGATTTCTGTGTGGGAAACCGTTCCCGGTACATGAGGTGCGCTCTTCGTCCATTTCCGTTCGCCGCACCGGTAACACATTTTCATGTCGGTTAACTCGGGAGAGCTTGTAGTGAAACCATTCGAATCCGATGTTACACTGTACTGAATCAGCGGATTGAATTTGCGGCAATGTAAGGGGTATTGCCCCGGTTTCGAAGGGCGTTAATGGTTTTTTTTTTGTGTTTTTTCCTTTTTTTTTTTTTTTTGTTGCTTTTTGTTTTGGTGTGGTTGTGTGTGCATGTGTGATGGCAAGATTTGCGCAGGCGCGGGCTTTCTATAGATTTTACTAACATCCGCGCGCTTAAAATCTAACTTTGCATCCGTGGAATACCACCTCTCTAAACCTAACCCCTAACCTCTTGCTCTTGTCTGAGACACACATAGCTAAGAATTCATCTCCTAACTCGTTTTTAATGTTACTCCAACTATAACTATTCATAATTTCCGTCTTAAAGGGTGGAGTTTATGTGCCTATGTAAACTAAAACACTCCATAACACGTCTCGAGAATCTCAATTCTCCTAACTCTACATTTCTGTGGCTTAAATTCTTTCTTCCTTCTACATACAATAATCTTGTGCTTCTGTAACTGTTCTCCTAACAGACAGATTTTCACGCCTTTTGTGAATATCTTACTATTCTCACGAGACTGTTATATCTTCTCATCCAAACTACTGAGGTCTCTATTTAGGGATTTCAATGTACACAACACGAATGTTGGGGTCCTCTCCATACTGATTTAGGTGGGAGGAGGCCGAATCATTAGTATTCTCAACGGTCTGGAGCAACTAATTAAAGAACCCACGCACGTTCCGGATCGTCCTGAACCAATTCTTGAACACACTGACCTATGTTTCACCACTAGTCCTTCTCTCTATAAATACACCCTTCGCCTCCTATTGGGTAAAATCTGACCACAACCCTGTATATCTTTAATTTTAATTACTTTCCTCCACAGGCTCCATCCCTGCCCTACGCGTTTTTTTCTGGCACTTTGATCGGGGCCGATTGGGGGCTTGCGTTGCTTCTACGCTTACTATAATTGGAATGACTGCGCTTTGACTCTGAAGAGGCTTCAGCTTCTGCCGATAAGGTGGGAGCTGTAATCACTAATGGGATGAGCAGTTCATTCCTTACTTTCTACAAATCTGTTCTCTCTCATAAAATCCATGGTTTCGAATGCGTTACTTGTTCTCTGGCCATTCAGGCTTAGAGACAGTGGCTATCGGGAGTGGAAAAATTCTCGTTCTTCCTATCACTCTTGCTAATTTCATTTAGCAGAAATCGTTGCAGGGATACTCTGCGACGAGGCAAAGCGGGCTTTCATCAAACGAAAGTGCGCAAACCTCCTTGGTTCTCCTACTGAACAAATCTTTCTGGCTCTTGCCAAAAATCTCTAACAATTCTGTAAATCTGCCTTTCCTCGCTCTTATGTCGTTCGATGGTTCTGTTGCTTAATTCTCCACTGAAAAAGGCCTATCTCTTCAGACTCATATTTTTCCTCCTAATTCAACCCTGGATGATTCTGGCAATCTACTCCTCCTCCTTTCTCCTCTGAGGTGTCCTATGCTTATTGCCTGTGATTACATTTGATCAGGTGCATGGGCTCCTGAAATTTATGAACGTTAGGAAGGCGGTGGCCCGGATGACATTCCTCCCCATGTTTTGAGGGAGTGTGTTCCGTGCTGGCCCCTCCTCTCGTTCAACTATATTCACTATGTTCTTCAATTACTAACACTTTCCTCAGTGTTGGAAGCACGCAACTGTCCAACCTATTCCGAAAAAAAGGAAGCGGCTCTGATTCCTCTAACTATCGCCCTATAGATCTCACTTGTGTTCTATCTAAGAGTTCTTTTGAAACCCTTCTCAAACTCTCACTTCTTAGATCATCGGAATCTCATTCACTACTTTCCGATCGCCAGTACGGCTTTCGGCGCTTGAGGTCTACTGGCGATATACTTTCCTACCTTACTGATTTATGGTTTTCCGCCCTTAGGAACTATGGGGGGACTTGCGTGGTGGCGCTTGAATATCAAAGCATTTGACCGGTTATGGCACGCGTCACTGCTCTCCAAGCTCCCTTCCTTTGGTTTTCCTCCTTCTTCTCTTGCTTACTTTGTCTCAGTTTCTCTCAAATCGCTCAATTTCGGCTGTTGTTGACGGGGCGACATCTTCTTTTTCTGTAATTGTGGTTTCTTCAGGGTTCTGTCTATCTCCTACTTTATTCTTACCTTTTCATTAATGATCTTCTCACCTGACATCTAACTTATCCAACTCGTATGCCGATGACTCAACCTTCATTCTTCAACTCATTTCAATTCTGCTCCTTCTTTTACTTCTAAGAATTGCCTCTCGTCTTAATCATTTCGATTCTATTCTCGCAGATTTGGATAGAATTTCCGGTGGGGTCGTCTCAACTTTGTGAAAATTTTAATTCTTTAAAAACTCACTTCCTTACAAATCTCCCTCTCTAAAACACTTCCAACTTATCCTATCTCTTCGGACGGTTCTCTCATCTCCTGTTGACAATATAAACATCCTTGGCCTTACATTAACAAAAAAACTGTCTTGGAAAACCTCACATCACAACGGTTGCTAGGGCGGCCTTTTCAAGAAACTGGGAGTTCTGTTTAGGGTACTGAGGGACTTTTTTTCTTCTTCTCAGTTACTCCAGCTATACAAGGGCCTCATCGCCCTTGTATGGAGTACTGCTTCTCATATCTGGGGGAGGCTCTGGTTTTCACCCGGCTTTTGGACAGAGGTTCGAGTCAAAGAGGCCAAAAGACTTATAACTGTTCCGTACTTTCCACTTCATTTGAACCTCTATCTTTGCGGCCGCGATGTATTGGTGCTTTTATCTCTTTTTCTATAGGTACCGCAGCCGCAGGTGCCTCGAGGGAACTTGTAACTAGCGTACCACCACTTTACGGCCGCCGCGTTAGCACAAGGGGTTGCTGGTGCTCTGCGCATAGTTTTTGTGTGGATATTCTGGTTAACGCCAGGCTAGTACGCTGCGGGTGCTTCCTTCTTTCCTGCCACCTCTGTTTCTGTGGGAATCTCTTCCATCTTTGTCGTTTCCTGCTGAATTATAATCTCCCTCTCTTTTCAAGCTTGCGTCTGTGCTCAATCTTTGCGTAATTTGCATTAGTTGGTGAGCTTTTTGAGACGTGTAACACCCCCTCCTTGGAATAGGGCTCTGCCCGTGAGTGGTGTACAACTATAAAAAAAAAAACACAACATGTACGCATGCACAAACACATAAAATTGAGTAACCTATGTAATGTCGTCGGTAAACCTACGATGCGACGCATTCACACAGACATAAACTAGTGTACCTTAACATCAACCGTAACTTTGAAACGAAGCGTCATTCAACATAGCTTATTTAACAATAATGTTCCTTATCGTTTGTTCTATCAGCCCTCCGAGTTTGGCGCAGAGGTTTTGATCACCCTGCTATATATTATATATATGATAATATATATATACTATATATATATTATTATATATATATATATTATTAGTATTATATATAATATAGATATTATTATATATAGTATATATATATATATAGTATATGCTCGAATTGCTTCTCATGACGTAAGCCACCACACACTAATATATATATATATATATATATATTATTATATATATATATATATTATATATATATATATATATTATATATATATAGTATATATATATATATATATATTATATATATATATATAATTATATATATATATATATATATATATATATATATATATATTGATTATATATATATAAAAGTAAATACATGAGATTAAAGACTTACTTTAATAGACTTCCTTTTTTTCAGTACGACGATTATAAAAATTACTAGCTTTATTATTTAAGTTTAATTCAACGATTTTATATACATATTGGGTCATTAGAAAGGGGCGTAGGATCTATTTCCGCTCTTACCGTAATTATATACAAATTATCACAAAGAAATTCTTAAATGATCTAACTATTGCATGATTAAAACATTCCAGTAGTCAATTTTAAAATTTTAAATACAGTTGATGATTTTATATCATAGGAAAATAAATTAAAAACTAAGTAATACCAACGTTTCTTTTATACATTTAATACTCTCATTTTTAATTGTAACTTTGACTAAAACAATCTCATGTTTTTATATTTAAATAAAGTACATCATAGAATAAATCTTTGTTTAACGTTCCCACTGAAAAAAAAAAAAAAAATACATAAATATGTTACAAATTTTTTTTCCTAAACATGTCGAGTTAATTATAGGGTGAAGAAGCCAGACTTCTGTAATCCTTAATAAACTAGTAGTGGATTCCTAACATAACTGAAAAAAAAATAATCTATATATAATATATATATATATATATATTATATAGTATATATAATCTCTCTC
>JABUQX010025136.1:20000-30000 GCA_015478945.1 Trachelipus rathkii | reverse complement strand
TACCTTTAATATTCCTTTACTTTTCAGTTTCGTTTTCAACAATATTATACAATTTTACTCTTATTTCCGTTCGAAATACTTTCTTTAATTTCTCTCTATTCTGCTTTTACGTAAATCAATCTCTTTAATTTCTCTCTATTCTACTTTCACGTAAATCAATCTCTCTAATTCTCCTACTATCCTTTCCAATTTCCTCTATCTTCTATCTGTACTTCTACAACCAGGTTATTCAGAAAACCAAGCGTTCTCTATTTCAATCTTTTAATCTAGTTCCAGATAATTATCAGCCTTCTTAGTCTTTCTGAAGATTCAAAATGCCCGCAAGACAAGCTCAAAAAAAAAACTGCGGAATAGAAAAAAAATATCGCATCATAGCAATTACATAATAATAAAAATACTATTAATACTAATAAATAATAATAATAAATATTTAAGATTTTATAAGAAATAAATAAATTGAATAACTATATTAAAGAATGAATTCAAGAAAATAAATGTGAATAATAATAATTGAATGAATTAAAGAATAAATTATGAATTAAAATATTAAATAAATATAAATGAAATTATAATATTGATATAATAATTATTAAACAAAAAAATAAATAAATGAATTAAAATATTAAATGAATAAAATTAAAATAAAGGAATGAAATTAAAATAATTATAATAATAATTAATAAGCAAAAAAGAACATGGGCGTAGGCAGGGGGGCACTTGCCCCCCCTAAATCTTGGCGAAAACAAAATTATGAACCTTATATGTTTGCCAGACGACGTTTTTAAGGGTTTATTAGTAGAAAAACTGAAAAAAATACACCAATCGATAGATAATGAAGTAGTAATTACTAATTAATGTATTATAAGCGTATTATATTATTTTTTCTAAAGTTTTAATGTGTTTTCCTTTTCATATTGGCTTAAAGTCAACTAGCTTTGTGCTTTTATACAGCTTGCTTCTTCTGACATTATTCTCCGCTAGAACTCTCAGCATGTCGATAGCATTTGGCGGCTGCCAAAGCTGTTAAATGTAACAACAATCCAGATAATAAATTCGCATTTCCTTCTACAGGTAAGTTGTAAATTTCTTTTGAATATCATAATTTATTCTCACTTTAATGAAAGCAAAGAAGTTAAATTTTATTTTATATTTATTTACAAACTCAAATTAGTTAGTTTTAAACATCAAATTCTCAAAAATGCCACTCTTAACAGAAACATTTACAATTTGTCTGTATTTCAAAGTATTTAGAATACACAAGATAAATACCCTAAAACAAATTATTATTATTACTTTTTAATATACCGTTTATTATTCAAATGCATATAAAAAGCCTGTTTTTTTTTTGTTTTGTTTTTTGCAAATCATTTTAGCTTCAAGTGAAGAAAACTCGTCTGGTTGGCACGACGTTACTGCTGTATGCAAAGAAGCTAACCTCTCCGAAAATATTACAGTAATAATATACTACTAATATATTACGGTAATGGTTACGATTTCAAATTGTTTAAAAATTTTATATTGTCAAAATTGGCCTAAATATATCGTATAGCATGTAAGAATCTTAATGGAGAAAAAAAACTTCAAAATGTTAATTTTTCAGATTTATGGAGAGAGAATAAGGGAATTACTTTACTAGATTTTATTTTCCGTTATCATGGCCGGTGCAGGTAAGTAATTGGGCTAATATAAGTTTTAAAAAACATTGCTGCAAACTTTTTGCTCTTTAGTTAACCTTCTTTAAGGGTTTTTATCTCGTACATCAAGTATCTCAATTGCAAAATTCAGCATTGTTGGATGACAAAGTGAAAATACCTTTTGGTAAGAGTAATAAGGATACGCAATCAGTTAAAGAATTTATGAAGATTTCGCAATGAAAGTTTCTGATTCAGTAGTGCGATTGAAGAAAAAGAACAGATCCATAATGGTATTCTGGCATTATCAGATGGTAAGTTGGTGAGGTTTTTAAATTGTTTACGGTTTAATAATTATAAAATCGAAAATATTTTAATTTGATTATATGTTTATACCCTTCACGGATTGTAATTAACAGACTTTTCTCACAAAAACCTCCGTAATACTCTCATTTCAGCTTTCATTTCAGGAACAGAATGGAATTGCAAATGTAAAAGAGGAGAAAACTAAAAAGTCTTAAAATTAGATTAGAAACAGCAGGAATATAATTTACCCAACCTATTTTAACTGATAAAAGACTAGATTATGAAATGAGAATGTTAGAAAAGGAAAGAAAAAAAATCCATAAAGGAAAAACCGTCAATTTCGAACAGGAATAATGAAAAACAACACAAAACATTTTCAGCTTCAAAAGTAACTTTACTAAATTATGATGGCTTATGGGATGATTGAATTATCCCATTGAAATATGGAAAAATAAAATATCAGCTCCTAACACTTTCCTATCAGCGGATAATATCAATTTGAGTGAAGAGACGGAACACTTTTCTCTAGCCTGCTCATTTTCAAAGTTGAAAAGGGTATTAGAGAAAATTAAAAATTAATTAAATTAATTAAAAAAAATAAAAAAGTATGTGAGGCTAATGATTATTATGACAATATCAAAGATGCCAGAGAATTTTGTAAAGGCATTTCATAACGTGCAAATTCAATATAAATATTAATTATATATATATATATATATATATATTATTATATATATAATATATATATATATAATATATATATATATATATATATATATATATATTATATATATATAGTATAGATTATATATGCCAAATGTTACCTAACGGCAACACAGAATCAGGAGGTCATGATCATAAAAAATTGTTATTTAATAATTATTACTATTAAATTTTATGGGGCTCAAATTAATAGGCACTCATTTTTTTTCTTTAATTTTTATTTTACTTTACTTTATTTAGATTTTTTATTCACTGGCCCGATATTATTCAGACTCGCTTTAATTTACCATTACATTTGTTTGCATATTTTAATATCAATATTTATTCTTGTTTTTTATTTAATAACATCCTTTCTATTCTAGATCTACGATAATTACAACCATACTTTGTAAAATGATTAATTGGCCCAAAACATTTCAAGTTTTTCATTTAAAAAAGTTTTTTGTCACTTTTAATGATCATGCTTTCTTTTTAATGACATGCCAATGATAATCAATATTAAATTCTCAAAGTTAGAAAATAATTACTTGATAATAAAAATAAGATATCCTATATCACATGCAAGAGAAGGCAATATGAATTATATACTAAAAAATTAACCAACATTTTTGGCAATTAATTTCACTCATTTTCATTCGAAGCAAAAGCTTTGTCCTTGTTTTGTAACCCTTCATACTTATTTCTTAGCAGAGTTTATTCATTTTTAATAGTTCACTTTCTTCATTTCAGAACCTAACGAATCTGGAATAAGAGAAACATCAAAGCAAAATGATGTACTGAATAGTAAATGTCTATGTCCATTTTGCTGATTAAATCAAACAAAAATTAACTCGGCATATTTCTATGAAACACAAATCAGAGCCTATTATAAAAGCAACAAAACTTCGTCTAGACAAAATAATACATTACTTCTCTTAATTTAATAAGAAAGGCATAGAAAAAGCTAACGAAGAGAGCTTAAAAACTACTGGAAAACCGACATTTTTTGAAAGGGCTAATAAAAAAGGTCCGTATGTTAAGTGTATTGGCTGTGCTGGATTTTCTAGCAAATATTCAATAAGTAAACATCTCGGCTGTAAAAATTCCACTACATAGAAATCAGGGCATCGATATAATTCTGTTTCATTGTAGGAAATTGGAAAGTTATTAAAACTGGAAACTAAGTTGCTAGAATATGTTATACATGAGTATTAGAAGGGTAAAAATAACAGGAAACGAGCAACCATTATTATTATTATTTAGGAATTAACCTTCAGAAGGAGGCAGCCACGTTGGAAACGGATATCTCAACTAGAAGACCTTTAAAAAGCTAAAATATGCCAGAGCACCGCAACACCGGAGCTAAGGCCTCAAGAATGATGAAGATAGTGATGGTAAAGGCCATCATGTTAATGATGATAATTACAATGATATGATTAAGATAGTAATGATGATAGGAATGATGAAAATGTTAAAGATAATGATGATAAAGATCATGATTGTAATGATGATAAAAATGATTAAGATAGATATGATGATGATGGAAATGATATGTAAGGTACAGCTATATAGGTCTAAAAAACTAAAAAAAGAATAAATGAATTTGAAAATAAGGATAGTAAGGTGAAAAAAACAATTACTCATTACCCATCATCAATGAATGCTTTATAATAGCCTAACATTAAAATGGCATAAAACACAGAGAGGTAAAGGGAAAGTCACCTCAAAAACTAAAAGGTATACGTCATTTGATAGTACAAGTGAAGATTCACCTACTATCCTAAAGAGGTGGAAGTGATTTTATGTCATTCTAACGATAATATGATATGATTTCAACTATAATTTAAACTAAAATTTCGCGGGCGGGAGGGAGAGAAACATGCATTCAGGTCGCAAGCCCTGAACATATATGCGTAAATAAAGAAAAATGTCATATACAGTTCAAAATATGATTCGTTTTTTTATACATAAATAGTTATAAATGGGTTGTAAAATAAAAGTGTTTACGCATATATGAATGTGAGCGACTCCCAACATTATGTCAAGGTTTTCATTGACAATATAATATATATATATATATATAATATATATATATATATATATAATATATATATATATATAATATATATATATATAATAATATATATATATATATATATATATATATATATATATATATATATATATATATAATCATGTAGATTATGCGCTTCTACCTCCATATCATATACATATCGATTATATGAATTCGAACACATTTCGTAAAATTGAAGTGAAAAAGCCTAAAATCAAATTGAAACTATTATTAAAGCAGCTTCACACCTCTAAAATATTAAATACATAACCTTTACTTAATGTTAAAGAAAGAACATATAGGCCCGTATTTATGAATCAACTTTGAAAAACGTCTTGACTTTCCGTAAAGGATTAGCCTCAGATAAAGCATTTCCTTCCACTGCTAAGAATCTAAAAAAAAAATTGCTTATTATAAATCAACCCTTTCCTTTATTCGGATTTACTGTCATTCTGATTGCTGATTGACTGTGACTTCATCATATTCATGACGTCAGAGACCAATAACCAATGAAACACAAAGTAATGAAACTAGAACAAAATAGAAGAAAGTATATTATATATTAATTTTTTGTATGTAAATTTATAGAAATATTTAAAAAAAATAATAATGAAATAATCTAAACACGTTTAAAAATACTTCGAATATTGAAGATGTGTTACTTCACATTTATTAGTTCCATTTGCTTTGATTGGCATAACCGTAGGCTGAACGTAGCCTAGCTACGAAATGTATGAAAATTATAAAAATTCATTTGTTCCTTACACTAAAGTTAGGACCCGGTCTCAAGTTGCACGCTGCCTATTTCTCTAGTGTGAGCCTAATTATGTGGTTTATGGGTATTTTCTTACACGAAAGTATATATATGACAAAATCATTTACATAATAAATGCCAACAAATGATATAAATTAAAAATAATAATAGCAATAATATGTACAATAAAAAAAACAAGATGGCTTCCGCTCGGAAAACAAAATATCTTAACAGAGCTCAAGGTTCGTTCAGAGCTACCTTGACTAAGGAAAGAGATTTCGCCAAGCTTAATTTTTCGACGTCCAAGTATTAGAGCCTTACATAATAAAAATTTCTCAAGGATCGTTCATAAATTTGAATTTACGTTAAGGGAGGATTCTGAAGGAACACTTGACGAAAGGAAGAGAAAAGGCCGGTATATAAATACGGCCCTTAATGTATATATAACTTAATGTATATATAATGTAATTTAAGTTTATATTCATTACTTATTTCACTATTCATTGTTTAAAAAAAAAAAAAAACGGCAATTTCTTAGGATTTCTCTTAGGGAGGAATTTTAAAAGGCTTTTTTGATTTGGCAAGAATTTCTTCCAAAATGAAGAAGGTTCTTACTCCATTTTCAACGTAAAACAAATACATATTCTTGAGATTTCAAAGTTTGTTTACATTTTTGCAGCCTTTCGTCGAACTGACCAGAATTTTTGAAAATTTAAAAAAATGGTTTGTTTGTAATTATCGTGATGAAGAAATATTTATTTTAAATGAACAGAAAAGAGGATGAGGAAGAAATTGAAGAAAAATTTATTTCATACATTACAGAAATTAGACAGGGTGGAGAATGAACAATAATAACAAGCAATGCAAAATCTAATGGAAGAGTTTATTTCTTTGTCCTTTACAATCTCTCTCGCAGCTATTTCTTTATTAATGTTACCTTTTGAGTTAAAATAAGAACTTCTGAGGAAGTAATATCCAAACCCGTACGGCAAACCAAATTCTTCCTCAAGAAATCCTGACCATCCTAGAGATCCGAGTGTACAAAAGAGAACTATGGATGGAGAAATTTTTTCCCTTAATCCAATAGGAAATTTCTTCAATGTATGTGATATTTTCTCCTCCCAAGCATCAAGACAGTTGTCGCCTTCATTTAACTTTTTTGATTTCCAATTACAATCAAGATCTTTAAATTTCAAATTCATAATTACATTTTTAAACTTGTATTCATTTACATGAGCAATGACCACTTGAAATCGACAAAGGTCTTCCAAACGAGACACCATTTCTGACTTTTTTGTTGGAAAACTGATGACCTTTCTTCAAATGTAATTAAGTAAAATCAAAGCCCTATTTTTCTTCTACTCTATCTAGTGATGTGAATAATTTTTTTTTTTTTACAAGGCCATTGAAAAACAATACTTTTTTATTCCTTTTTTTTTTCTTACTTGTTGGATCTTTTTAATTTAATTGTAAACCTTTTCTAACAAAAGTGTCGTCCATATATTGAATAGTTTCAAATGCTAAATCTTTTTTAATCATGATCATCATATCGATATCTGAAGAAAAAATCCAATTCAAATAAAAATCAACTTTATAAAAATACCCTTTCAATAATGAGGATTTAAAATTGTCGACAATGTCTTTCACGCTTGAAGCTAAACTTTTCTTAAGTTTTTTAATTTCGTCAGAGGTTCCAAACCCTTATCAATACATTTTAATTCTTTGAAACTAAAGGAAAAAACATCTGTTGAATTGAAATAAAATAAAGTTAAGGATATAGGTTGGTGAGATTACACGTTTAACAGAGAGAAAAGTTCATTCTCTTTAATTTGTTTAATATCAGAGTGTTTCACACGTAGGGATAAGTCAGAGTAAGAAAATTTCTTATGAATAAAAAAAATCTTCCTCTTCCACTGTCGAAAAAAATGATGCAATTGCTTCAGGGTCGAGTATAAAAAGGAAAGGAAATTCAGATAAATCTCCAATGAAAAAACGTTTTTCATCGCTGGTTGAAAAAGAAGTTTATATATATATATATATATATATATATATATATATATATATATATATATATATATATATATATATATATATATATATATATATATATAATATATATATTAGAGAGCCTATTTTAGAGACCTTTTATTTGGTTACTCGTTAAAATAAATTAGACTTTCTATTAAATTTTGCTTTTTTTTTTACTAAAGAATACCCCAAGGGCATTACCGCCACCGATGGGCAGGATCGGGTCTCTCGGCCTACGGGGACTACGCGGGTAGGGACTAATTCCCCCCCTTCGGGGGGGGTTTCCGGAACCCCCGCTCTTTGTATTTGGGTGCTCCGCGGGGGTTCCTCCGCCCCTCCCCTACGCGGGTATGCGAAAAACGTCCCCCCCTATCTTCCCCGTCGGCTCGAGCCCCTAGTGTGCCGTATAAAGCAAAATTAAATAGAAATCTATTTATTTTTATCGAGAAACCAATACAAGGTCTCTAAATATAGCGTATTATAGATAATTAACTATAAATTATTAACAAATAATTTTTTCTATTATTATTATTTTACATTTTTATTGTTGAAATTTTACCAGGATTCCAAAAATGTATTTCTTTTCGCTGTAGCCTATTGTAGTTTTTGAGATATATATATTTTTTTTTTTTTTTTTTTTTTATTTTTTTTTTTTTTTTTGTCTCCTTTTACATTTCCAGGACCAGCATTCCAGCAATGTATTCCGTTTACTTTAGCATTAATAGTTTTTAAGATACATATGACGACAATGGAAATACTGGCCATTATATATATATTATATATATTATATATATATATATATATATATATATATATTATATATATAATATATATATATACTATAATATATTATATATATCATATATATATATATATATATATATACTGTATAGTATTATATATATATATATATATTATATATTATATATATATATATATAATATATATAAGTATATATACTGGTATTATATTATATAATATATATATATATATATATATATATATATATATATATATATATATATAATATATATATATGATATATATAAATATATATATATATACTGTTAATATATATATATATATATAGATATATATATATTATAATATATATATATATATATACTATATATATAATATTATATATATATTTACATTTTTTAAATTTCATATATATATATATATATATATATATATATAATCTTTTTCAAATTGTGACTCATAAATTATTAAGAACTTGATATTTCATTCTCACTTATTTAGCTCCTACAGCCCCTAAATTTCTTAAAAGAAAAAGGTAGCCCAGCCGATATCTGGAGCAGCTGAGAAACTTTTAAACACTCTTTTCTCGACCTTGTTACGTTCGATGTACTACATTTTATTAAAAGCTATTGGTTTACGCTTCCTTAGCAGGTGATTTATTCTATTTTGAATATGGCCGTATTTACTATACATTTGTGTTTACTTTTTATGAGTATCAAATATACTGGAAGTGGAGTTTGCCAGAACTGTTTCATCCAGCTGTCTATCGGTCAGTTTGCAGTTTTGGCAGGAATGGTTTTCAACTATAGATAAAGGAAAATTTTGGAAAGGCAAGCATAAATCAGGAATTTAGTAAGTTCGATTTGTCAGGCTTTCCTTGAATTATCTTTATATAAAGGTGTGCCCAAATAGGCAAAAGATCCTAACATCTTTTATTTTACCATTTTCAATTTAGGAATTTCATTTGTAGCCACATTTGGCTTTCAATTTTGGGGTCACAATCTGAAGCATTTGATCGCTTTTCGGTAATAGTCAGGTTTAGGGTAATCCTATCAGGTATCGATTATTTTTTCCGAAAATCATAATTTATCGGATATCTGCTACCCATATATATAAATATATTTTGTTCGGAAACATAAAAGAAACTGACTTCGGCTACATTTGCATAAAATATTGCTAAAAAAATGAAATATTTTTTGATAATTACGTCTCAACCAGAGCCATGCTAGCTTGCTTGGTATTTCTTCAAACAATACATCCTTCACCACGATGAGTACGGTTGAATTTTGAAGGGTGGCTTTTATAGAAAGATATATATAAGCTTATCGACTTACGCTACACCTTACATATTCTACTGAAAACTTGTCTGATTAACAAGTTGAGTTTCTCTAGAAGCATCTGGCATCTTGTTCTATCCATATTGTGAGCTTTTAGCAATGCAAGCCAAAATTTGGATAAGCGGATCAGTAAATTTATTAAGTAAAATAGGAATACTATATAAAGTTATAAATGAAGTATTAGAATGGTAGAGAATGAATCAAGAAAAATACCCTTTTATTAAATTGGTAGCTAAAAGAATGCTTGCCTGCCCTGCTTCATCAGTTTATTCTGAGGCTTTATTCAGAAGCGGGTAACGTGTTTGAGGATGAGAGATCTCGTTTAACTCCACAACATGGAGAGCACCTTATTTTATTACACCACAACATTTCAAAATTCAAGCAAGTTCATTTTTAAGTAAAGAAA
>JABUQX010025136.1:15000-17500 GCA_015478945.1 Trachelipus rathkii | reverse complement strand
TTCATCGGGGCGTTCCCCTGCGCGTGCGTCAGCACGCGCTCAAGGCAAGGTTGCTCCGTCAGGAGCAAGCCTTGGCTTGTTCAATATTAAAACTACTTCATTTATCACATTCAGTTTTACGCACTAACAAATTTGGAAACTATTAGACTGAAGGACTTTTGATTTTAAACTGTAGTGGTAATGCTTACAATAATTTCAAATTAATTTTTGAAATTTTATAGTTAAAATTTGGCTAAATATATTGTATGGCATGTAAGAATCTTAATGGAGTGCACAAAACAACTTCAAAATGTTAATTTCTCAGATTTATAGAGACTCGTGCATTTCCCAGGGTCGAGATGCGGCCGTTCACGCTCGCGTAAGAAACGTGGTTCGTTCGCGACGTGATTTCAACATTTCATATATGTTCACGCTGGCGCAACAGGCCATACATCAAGGGCAGGAGGTGATGAAGAAAATTACTCGAGAAGTGAATTCTGCAATAGTTGCCCAACGAAACATAACCCAAATTAACATTCAAATACATGAAATACTTAACCAATTGCCTAGACGACTTTTACAAGTAAATTACACTATGAGGGATATTCAAACACTAAACAGCTATATCACACAAATCCAGAGATATTTAAAACGTATAAATAGCCTCACTCATACATCAGCAATTTCAGTCCCACGGGTGATCCGTTTAATGACCCGGTTGGCCAATGTGGTAGAAGGCTTGGATTTATTATGCCATCATTTTAACTTCAGTAATGTAAAAAAATGCAGATAAAAGTAGAACAAAGTCTTCAATGCAGACTTTTAAAAAAATCACAGTATAGACTCTGAAAAAAATAATAATGAAAGAACAGAAATGTATGACATCTTTACGAAAAAAAAGTTAAAGCTCTCAAAGTTATTAAAATTTCTATAGGCTTTTCTCATAGTCTAACTGACCTGAATGCCATCTTATCACATTAGAAAATAGGAGACTATGAAAAGCGAGTTAAATATCAAATTTATTATATATAAATATATATATATATATATATATATATATATATATATATATATATATATATATATATATATATATATATATATATATATATATATATATATATATATATATATATATATATATATATATATATATATAATGGGGAGTACCATCCTACAATATGATAGCCCCTATATTACGTTTTGTTTTTCTAAGTGAATGTTAATATTATGGGAAAATATTATCAAAGGTATTATTTTGTTTAAGAGTTATATATTTTGGTTTATTTCATTTATTTCCTTAAATTTTATATGTTATTAAATTTATGCTCTTTTCCAAGTACTTCTGAGTAATAAAGTAATTTATTACGAAAAGTACTAAAAGTTCTGTCTTTAGGTATGAGATGATTTATTGATTTGATGCTTTATTCAGGCTTCCTTTCTTTAAGACCCACCTGAGGGAATGCATTAGACAAGGAATTGGGTGGATTTAATTTACTTTTCTGTTTTGTCCCCTTCTTGACATGATATATATATATATATATATATATATATATATATATATATATATATATATATAGATAATATATATATATATATATATATATATATATATTATATTATTATATAATAATAATAATAATAATAATAATAATAATAATAATAAGACAACTGCTACAAAATCATCGCAGTGTGATAGATATAGAAAAATATCCCCTTAAGTAATTTCACACTGCTGGGATTGAACCAGGGCCCTAGCAGATGTCCGCGTAAGTGTTTGACGACCACGCCACGATGGTCGTCAAACACTTACGCGCGACATCTGCTAGGGCCCAGTTTCAATCCCATCAGTGTGAAATTACTGTTGGGTTATTTTCAATATATAGATATATATATATATATTATATATATATATATATGTACTATATATATATATATATATATATATATTATAATATAATGCTCCTGCCTCGAGGCTGGCTGTTTAAGAATGGGGAAGTAAAATGGAAAAACATTGATAGGCATACCGGAGAAGCTAAAAATCTTCATGACCCTCCATTTAGGCTACAAACATTTTATATAAAAGGCTTGGGATAAAGAATTGGTCAAATTACGTAAATAGTTGAAACTAATTTATTATGAATTTATGCAATTTTTTATTTAAATAAATATAAATTATTCTCAAAATGAAATTAACATATCGTTCAACCAAGTAGGAAGAGCTTATCAGTCACTATCAGTTTTTATTAAAGGAGCAATTTAATTTTGGGCGTATATTATCTCCCTGATGCTTATTTTTAAATGGCTCTTTGGAAATGAAACATTTTTCTCGATTTTAATTATGACTTTTTTTTTTTTTTACAAACCTCATAAATAAATATGACGGTAAATAAAATGTACTTTTCCGTTCCCAATTTTAGGACAAGATTAACAAGCACTCAAAATTTTAATTGATCTTTGCTTTGATTCATTTTCATTTGATGATAATTTAATCAGGTGACTTTATTCAATTGACTCGTCA
>JABUQX010025136.1:0-2500 GCA_015478945.1 Trachelipus rathkii | reverse complement strand
ACGTTTATTTTTATTGTTTTGTGAGATTTTGCGAGGTTTGTGAGATTACACGTTAACAGATAGAAAAATTCATTCTCTTTAATTAAAGGATTTTTCTGGGATAAACAATGAGGAAATCCCAAAATCTAAAAATCTTTATCTTCAAGCATCCGAAAAATATGAGGCAAAAGCCTCAGGGTCAGGCATCAAAAGAAAGTTAAATTCAGATATTAAATCCACAACTGTAAGTTCTCCAATGAAGAAAAAACGCCTTTCAGAATTGTTTGAAAAAGAAGTAAGTTTATATATATATATATATATATATATATATATATATATATATATATATATATATATATATATATATATATATATATATATATATATATATATATATATATATATATATATATATATATATATATATATATTCAATAAAAGGAATTTATATTTAGATTTGATTGTAAATAGGCTTAAGTTTTCATTTAGCAATTACCATCATTGACCAAGTTCAAATGTTAAACAATCATATTATTATTGTTATTGACATGAATTAGTTTAATTTTTTCACAATTACTTGTCTTGGAAAACCTCATATCACAACGGTTACTAAGGTGACCTTAAAGAAACAAGCGATTCTGTTCAGATTGCATGAATTTTTTCTATTCAGTTACTCCATTATTTAAATCTTACCCACCCTTGTATGGGGTACTGTTCTCACATTTGGAGTGGCTCCAGTTCCACTCTTCTTTTGGATTGGGTTGAAGACTTAGCCTAATAAGACTGTCCCCCTTTCCGACTCCCTTGACCCGCTTTCCTTGCGGCGTGACATTGGCACTATCTATTTTCTATAGTTCGTTGTGGTGCCTCCTTTCCAGCCACATGTCTTGCGAAACTTCTTGCCTTCATCTGTTTTTAAGACATTAATATAGACAGTAAGAAGCCACATGGGCCTGTCGAGACTGTCCCAGTCAACCCACTAACCAAACATGCTCATGCAAATCCACAAAGCACCCTAGGGCTTGTCAAATTACTGTAACTACAAATCCACCAATTTGGCTTAGTCAAAAATAATAATATATATGATACCCAAACCATCCACATGCATTAATAACTAAGTTATGGTCACACATGCAGTCTAACATTAATAACTACTGTAACTAAAAACCCGCCAATTTGGCTTCGTCTAAATATATTATATGATACCCAACCCATCCATATACATATCCAACCCTTTCTTAAATGTTGCAATTGAGTCACTCAACAACCTCCTGTGGCAGACCATTCCAAAATTTAACAAAATTTATATGTTGTGACTGGGGCAATTGCTCACAACTCGTGCATTTCCCAGGGTCGAGATGCGGCCGTTCACGCTCGCGTAAGAAACGTGGTTCGTTCGCGATGTGATTTCAACATTTTATGTGTGTTCACGTTGGCACAACAGGCCATACTTCAAGGTCAAGAGGTGATCAAGAAAATTACTCGAAAAGTGAATACTGCAATAGTTGCCTAACGAAACATAACCCAAATTAACATTCAAATACATGAAATACTTAACCAATTGCATAGACGACTTTTACAGGTAAATTACACTATGAGGGATATTCAAACACTTAACAGCTATATCACACAAATCCAGAGATATTTAAAACGTATAAATAGCCTCACTCATACATCAGCAATTTCAGTCCCACGGGTGATCCGTTTAATGACCCGGTTGGCCAATGTGGTAGAAGGCTTGGATTTATTATGCCAGCATTTCAACTTCAGTAATGTAAAAAAATGCAAATAAAAGTAGAACAAAGTCTTCAATGCAGACTTATGAAGTATTAAAGAACAGAAATGTATGACATCTTTAAGGAAAAAAAAGTTAAAGCCTCTCAAAGTTATTAAAATTTCAATAGGCTTTTCTCATAGTCTGACCTGAATGCCATCTTATCACATTAGAAAATAGGAGACTATGAAAAGAGAGTTAAATTTCGAATTTTAAATATATATATATATATATATATATATATATATATATATATATATATATATATATATATATATATATATATATATATATATATATATATATATATATAATGGGGAGTACCATCCTACAATATGATGGCCCCCTTATTACGTTTTGTTTTTCTCAGTGAATGTTAAAATTATGGGAAAATATTATCAAAGGTATTATTTTGTTTAAGAGTTATATATTTTGGTTTATTTCATTTATTTCCTTAAATTTTATATGTTATTAAATTTATGCTCTTTTCCAAGTACTTCTGAGTAATAAAGTAATTTATTACGAAAAGTACTAAAAGTTCTGTCTTTAGGTATGAGATGATTTATTGATTTGATGCTTTATTCAGGCTTCCTTTCTTTAAGACCCACCTGAGGGAATGCATTAGACAAGGAATTGGGGGGATTTAATTTACTTTTCTGTTTTGTCCTCTTTTTGACATGCTATATATATATATATATATATATATATATATATATATATATATATATATATATATATATATATATA
>JABUQX010025135.1:25000-61717 GCA_015478945.1 Trachelipus rathkii | reverse complement strand
ACAAAAACATATCCCTTAAAGTGTTAAATCCTTATTCTTATTTGTCTATCTAATAATAGTGATAGTTGTGTATTTTTTTTGAGTGAAGTTTGGCTAAAGAAATACTTAAGGTGATCATATTCACCACTGCCAAACTAGTGTACTTATATATTACTAGGTTTAGTTTCTGTGTTTATTAATATTGGGCTAACTGACATTATAATGAACTTCTAAAATTCTAAAGTTGATATTAACCAACTGTTTAAAAATTATCATGAACATCTAATCTAATCTATGAAATATTTATATTTTTGTATAATATTTATGTATTTTGTAATTTATTTATTGTACCACCCCTTTTAATTCTAGGAGAGCTTATGATGATATATATATATACCTCAATACACACAAAATTTGTTCCTTTCAATGCCGGCATTTAATGTATTGGCTTTGTATATAGTTGTGGGGAATTGAATTAAAGTGTGATATATATCTATCTGACTAGCTTTTATTACTAAAGTAATAAAACAAGTCTGGAGAAAAGGTGAGGGCCGATTATATATATATCCCAAAATTTGCTTTTGTTATTTGTAAAATAAAAATTAATAAAATAAAAGAATACAACTACATACTTATCACTTACCTTAAAATATCTACTCTTACTGAATTGGAATGATTTTTTTTTCTTGTGGTGATTGGTCTTTACATAGTAAGTCTTTCTTACCTCAGAAAAGGATTATCTTGACACCCCTACAAAAATTGAAAGAGAAGGAGAGTTAAATAATATATTATAAATGTTTAATGTTTTTTTTTTTTAAAGCATCATTTCTTACTAACTTTCAATTCTCTTGAGCATGTTCTAATGAATTACTAATTTGTTTTTTTTTTTGTCTTATTCACAAATACATTGGTGGACTGGACAATACTCATATGCATGATTAGAAATAACCCTTTTAATATTCTTGAGAATGTTCTTTGTAAACCCCTAACTTCTACAAGTTACATCTGATTCAAACATTCACTTGTTTAACATTAACACATTACAAGAACAATAAAACTTTAACTGAAAGGCTACAACTTTTATTTTAAAGCTTAAAGCTGTTAAAAACTATTCGCATCTACTTTTGAATGTCTAACTGCAATTGCTTATAAGCATCTAAAGGTCTCGCTTAATAGAGTTATTACAACTGTTTTAAATACAGGTAATCACAGACATTTATCTGTATTTGACTTAAAATTTCATACATATACCCTATCATTAATTCTATTTTTTTTTGCTTTTTCATGATTACCTGCTTGCTGTTGGAGTTGGAATCGCTTACATTTTTCTGAAGAACCTGCTTACTTTTATTTGTCTTCTTTGAATGTGTGCATGATACTTTTAAGCCAAGCCAGGAGAAGATTGTTTGGAGAAGGAACGGTGAGTGGTTAAAGTAACTATTATTTTTTTATGTTTGGTGTGGCATCGACTTTATCAACTTTTTGTTTTCGATCACTTAATATTATTGAAATAAAGTTATTTCATTGCGCTGACTTACAATAAGTCCTCAAACATCTACACATTCTTTTATTCCCTTGAAGTCAACATTCACTGTTACATTCCCGACAAACTCCCAACACTAAAATATATATATATATATATTATAATAGAGCTGATGTTTTAAAACATTTCTTTAATTTTGTAGGTCAAATATAAATTTAAATTTAGCAGGTAACACCCTTGATTTACATTAATATATCCAAAATATCGTGCTTATATATTTCGGCATCTACTAAACCCTCTATCAGTAAAAGTTATAGGGCTAGTTTTACGGCAGTTTAGGCCTAATTTTACGGCACAGTGAGTCAACGAGCCCCCTAAAATGGGGTATTAACCCTTTTTAGGGGGCTCGAGCCGATGGGGGACGGAGGAGGGGACGTTTCATACCCTGGAGGGGATGGTCGGAGGAACCCCCGCGACACCCAAAGACCAAAGAGCGGGGTTCCGGAGACCACCCCGGAGGGGGGGATTAGTCCCCCCGTAGTCCACCTAGAGGCTGAGAGCACTCCACCCAACATCGGGCGGACTACCCGTGGGTATTCTGCTTAGTGATATACCCTAAAAATAAATCCCAAAAATGAGTACTTTTGGGACATTTATTCACAACAATCTATTCGTACTCTGTAAATCTCAAAACCATTTGTATTATTTTTATTTATTATATATATATATATATATATATATATATATATATATATATATATATATATATATATATATATATATATATATATGTTATATATATATATATATATATATATATATATATATATATATATATCGATATATCCAATAATCGATATATCGATATTTTATCGATATATCTTGAATATCAAAGGTCAGACGAAATATTCAGTTTACATATATATATATAGGTTATATATAGAAGATATATATATATATATATATATATATATATATATATATATATATATATATATATATATATATATATATATAAAAAAGAAAAATTGATTTTTATATTTTCTGAGAAAAAATACTAAATTCATTGTTTTTTAATTTCTTCAAAGTTAAGTTAATTCAGTTTTTTTAAGAAAATTCTTTAGTGGTAAGCTTAATAGAGAAGCTACATTTATTAACTAAGCATTCGTTATCATCAACTCGCAGCGAAGGCAGCTTTTCAAAGCCAAAAAGGTCATGATATTTCAACCCTTCTGACTAGTAGCCAAACCAATAAGCGAGAAAGAGAAGTTCACACCAGAAGATTGGTTGTTCAACGTTTAATTGATATAGTTTTGTTTATAGGAAAACAAAGCATTGTGTACAGAGGGGATAAAGCAGAAGGGGCTTATACGCTTGACTGCAGATAATCATGGTAATTTTCTTGAACTGGTCATGTTGGTTGCAAATTATGTGATTTTACAAAATCATATCAGAAAGTGTATTGAAGACAGCAAAAAGCAGAGACTGAAAGTAATGAACAAAAGAAAAGCCACTGGAAAGTTAACTAAAAGGCCGACTGGATGAGGCTCTTTATTGACATTTTTGTCAAGAACCTTTATCAACAAGCTACTTAAAGTAATTGGTTCTATGGGCTGTGATATCCTTTTGAAAGACCTTCATGATAGCATAATATTCAGCGAGATGGTAGATAGTACTCAAGATGCATAGTTGTTATGGACCAGTTGGCAATTTGCATCCTCTATGTCTTTCAAGGAAAGATACAGTATATGAAAAACTTTTAGAAATAACAGTAGTCGATGATTCATCTGGATTGGCTTTGTATGAGCTTATAAAATCAGAATTAGCCAAGTGTGGCATTGCAACATCAAATATTATTGCTTGTTCATTTGACGGAGCTAACAATATGAAAGGTTGTTATAACAGTCTACAAGCTCAGTTCAAAAAAGGAAAATGAAGATCTTATTTACACTCACTGTATGGGACACGTGCTGAACTTGGTAGTAGCTGATTCAACAGTAACGTTGCTCCAAGCAGAAAACTTATTTGGATTGGTGGAAGAATCTGCTGGTTTTCTAAGCTCGTCTTATAAAAGAATGGCCGTATGGGAGAGGGAAACAAAAAGAAAACATATTGCACATGAAAAATGCACAGGTTGCAAAAAATAGGAGCCACAAGGTGGTGGAGCAAACATAAAGCTCTTTCTTCAATTATCGATGAGGGATTTTTAAGAAGTGAGGAAAGTGTAAACGCAGAGACACTATTCAATTTTATTACTGTTTTAAAAGAAATATCAAATGGAAGTTTTGACTGCAAACCTAAATTCATGGCAAGAAATTTAATCAGTCAATGGTCCAAATTTGAAAACCTATTTATGTCTATTGTTTTATTAGATTTATTTCTTTGTTATATCTCCCATTTCAAAATATTTACAAAGTAAAACCATTGACTATTCTACAGCCTGGAACTTGATAGAGAAGCTGCTTCAACAAGTAGGAGATAAAAAGAGTGTCAGGCTATGTATTCATAATCAAAATATTATGCAAGTACAGTTAATAGCAAATTAGAAGATAACAGTATTGATGTAGAAGTAGAATTAGATTTTAAGGAAAAATTTTTTTTAAAGAAAAAGGTACGGTAATGCCTGGTGAAAAATCAATAGATGAAGCTCCTGGAATCTCAACAGCTCAAAACTATAAATTGGTCTTTTTAAGTGTTTTAGATTGTGCCAGGACAAGTATCAAAGAAAGATTTAGCCCAAACAAAGAAATTTTAGAAGATTGCTCCCGGTTAGCCAAACGAAATTTAATGAAATTGTAATGCTTGATAGTTTTCCTATGGAAGTTCTTTGTAGTATTTCTAAACTTTGTAAAGTTTAAAGAAGTCAGTTATTGATAGAGCTGAAACAGTTTGCAGATCAGTATGAAAGTTTTACAATGGCTGAAAAAACTAACATTAAAAGAAAACAAGACAATCTAAATGGAGCTGAAGATATCTGTGAATTTGGCAATGTAGAATCTGAATTTGAAGAAGACGAAAATCTTTATGGTTGCTGCTCTGACAATAAACAATGTTGTGGTGTTTCAGTTAGTTAGGATTTTTTTTATTTTTTTTGTCTCATAATCGTTTTTTCTCTTTTTTTACTTAGGTTTGCATTGAATTGTATGAGATGTGTTTTTTGTGGAACTTGTCATTTTCTGGTAGATGTGGGATCTGTCTTTAATCCTTCTTTGTATTGAGGTCTGTAGAACTCGGGAAGTAAAAGAAAAAACTGGTCAACACCATTGGATTGGCCAGGTAGCCATTAATTATTATTTTTGTTTGTATTTAGTTTTCTTATTATAAATTTTGATTTAAATAGTTGAAACTTTGAAATTTGCATTTTTGAATTTTAAATGATTAATTATTTTAGTTTTGAATGTTAATGTTAAATTGTTGAAATGTTAAAGATTGATTTTGATTTGATAGGTATTTACTTACGGCATAATTTATGATTTTAATTACTTATTTATTACTTAGATTCATGTTAGGGATTTTCTTTATTTATTACCTTATTATTTTTATTTTATATGTCATGTTAGGATATATTTCTTTTTTATCTCATTCCAGTTTTTTTTGGTGGCTTACGTTTCTCGAGCCTGATTGTTTTGGATTTTGGAGCTACATTTTTGCGGAATTGGATTTATGGAACAGAGATTTAGGGTTTCCATTTTTTCGGATGGTTTAATCTAGTAGCATTGGAATCTAGTAAAATTGGAAACTAAAAAAACAAATCGAGAAACATTATAAAATTGAAAAAGAACTAAGAGATTGAACAAAATAAAACCGAAAAGAAAAATTACCAAAAGATATTGTAAGTGGAAAATAAAACTAAATTAGAAACACACTTTTTATTCATGTGAAAAAACGTTTGAAAACTTTAGAAAAACATTTTTTGTTAAAATTACGAAAAACATTTTTGAAAATTTAGGAAAATCTTTTGAAAGAGTTAGATAAAAACAATTAAAAGTTGGAACATAAAACTGAAAGTGTAGTGAATTGGCCAAGTAATAAAACTAAAACTATTTTAGAAGTACAAAAACTATTTTAAAAATAAAGTGTCAAACTATTTAATTTACAAAGTAAATTGACAAGACAAACACTATTGAAAAATTACATTGACAATTTGAATAATTAATAATTTCAGTATTTTTTGAATCTATTGGTTATAATTATTATATTTATATGCCTATATTTTTTATATACTGTATGATTAAGGTTAATACTTTATACGGTAGAGGGTATTAGTGTAGTAATTGGTAGAGTTAACATATAGAAAGTGGTGTAGGGTTGAGAAGTATTGGGATACTGTTTAAATTAGGTTTGGTATCTTATTAAGTGGGATACTGATAAAATATATTTCTAAGGTTTTTTTTTGTGATATTATTTTTCTTTAACTTTAAATAAATTAAGGTGTATGTATTTTTTATTTATATCCCCTTCATTTATCTTGGAAGACGGCCTCACTCTTTTTTGAATCAATTTTTGTGGTTAGGGTTTTATTATAACGTAAAATCTGCTACATATTTGTGGCGCCCAACGTGGGGCTGTCTTGAGGGATAGGTGAGGGGTGCAATAGTAATAGTAGTTTGTAGTAGTATTAAAGTAGTAATAGTAGAAAGTAGTAAGGTAGTAATATTAGTGTAAACATGGCTACGAATGAGGAGTTGCGGGTGGAGTTGGAAAGGTATAAGGAGGCTTTGCGCAAGAAAGAGAAGGAGAATGAAGAGTTGATAGAGAAAATGCAGGAGATGCAAAAGGGGATGGAGGACATGGAAAGGCGAATGGAAGAGAGAATAGAGGAGAAAATGGCGACTAAAATGGAGGAAATGATGAATAAAAGGTTTGCTGATGGGATTGGAGTGAATGGAATGAATGGAACCCAACAAAGGGTGACCTCTACTCCAAAGGTAGTAAATGTAAAGAGGAATGGGAAAGTGGAAAAGAAGGACGAGAGAGTGAAGACCAAAGATGATGAGAAAGTGATGTTCCAAGACGATGAGTTAAGTTATGTGAGTGAGGATGAAGGGGATGAAGAGAAGGATGTAAATAAGGTGGTGAATGGGAAAAATGAGAAGAATGGGAAGATTGAGAAAAATGAGAAGAATGGGAAGATTGAGAAAAAGGATAAGAAGAAGAAGACTTCTAAGAACAGGAGACATGAAAGAAGAATGAAAAGTAAGAGTATAGACTCATTATATAGTAGTTCGGAAGGAGAGATGAATGTGTTTGAGGTTGAGGGATACGGGACGGGATCTGGTTCTGAGTCTGAGCGTAGAGTGAAAAGGAGTGTGTTGATTCGGGACATCCCAAAAATTAATAAATTTAATGTGTATGGTACGAAAGAGGTTGAGGAGTTCTTTAGGGAATATGAGGGTTATTGTAGGGAGAAGTTTGACGAGAATAAGGTCTTTTGGGTGAAAGAGTTGGGCGAATTTTTAGAGGGGCGAATGCTGGAATTTTATAAGGCTGTCAGTGTGGGTGAGCCAAAGTATGAAGTGGTCAAACAGAGAATCATGGACCAGGTTGTGAGAGTGAAAGGGGGAGTGAAGTATAGAAAGGTGAATGATTTTGATAAAGCTAGGCGTGGAAAGAGTGAAAGGATTGATATGTATGCACACCGATTGGAAACCTTGGCGAGAAAGAAGTTTGGGGATGATGATGTGGACGGGAATAAGAGATTGTTGAAGAAGTTTTTGGAGACGGTTCCGACCTCAGTGGCTGAATATGTGAATTTGCGAAGGAAAGAGAAAATGAGATGGGCGGGAGCACGATTGACTTGGGAAGATGTTTTGGAAATTGTAGAAGATAGGGAGTTTGAAGGCGAGCGAGAGGAGAATGAACGACGTGAGGTGTACAGTGGTAGGGAAAGATATACGAATGAAAGGGCTTCACCACCCCCTCAGTATAGATCTTATAGAGACGCCTTGAAAGCAAACCCCTACGAAGTAATGGTGAAATTTCTGGAGGATTTTTATGGGTTTGGAGGTGATGAAAGACAGGTGAATGCAGGAGGTGTGGGTAATTTTGCTGGTCGTCAAGTTGGTGGAAATGTGAATGCGAGAGGGAACGATGGCGGCTATAACCAAGGTCAAGGGTATAATCAGGGTCAAGGGATTAGAGGTCGTGGAAACCAAGAAAATGTGAGTGCAAATAGGGATGTGAAGTGTTTTCGTTGTGGGAAGATGGGCCATATGATATCAGAATGTAGATGGGCAACTGGTGCTTGTTTTAGCTGTGGGCAAGTGGGTCATTTGGCCATGAACTGTACGGACCCGCAAAGGGCTGGGTGTAGGAGATGTGGAGGTGTGGATCATTGGGTGCGTGATTGTCCTCAGGGTGTAAGAGCGAGGCAACCGGTATGTGGGAACTGTGGTATCGAGGGGCATTTTTCTAGAATGTGTAGGTCCCCTAGAAACACTTGTATTAAATGTGGGAAAATAGGGCATGTGGCTGGTATGTGTTGGAGTGTGAGGCAACCAGTCGGGACAGGTCAGATTAATCCTGGTGTGCTAGGTCTTGGTACTGGTGGTAGTGGTCCGGTTCAACCGGTTAGTGGTCAGGCTGTTGGTGTGAATAGGAATGTAAATGTGAGTGAGGCAGGGGTGAACACTGTACAAAATCAGGTAAGAATTAACAATTCGGGAAACGGGTTGCCTTGAGGGTTGCAACTGGTGAACCCTCAGGTGAGATTAGGTTGTCACAGATAGGGGATGTAAGTGTCGATGTGTTTTCTGTTGGTCCTGTGAATGAATGTATGAGTATTAAGGTTTATTGTGGAGGCATTGAGGTTCGTGCTTTGATTGATACTGGGTGTATGGTTAGTGTTGTGTATAAAGGAGCATATGATAGATGAATATAAGGGAAGATCAGAAAGAAGTCGGTAGGGGTCATATTAAAGGAATTAGTAATGTGTTGGTACCAGTGGAAGTTAAATTTAGAGAGAGCGTTAAGATTGGAGGAATAGGCATGGAGGAGAGTGAGTTTTATGTGATTGATAGTAGGAACGAAAAGTATGATGTGTTATTGGGGTATAAGTTTTTGAGTGCAAATGGGATAGTTATTCATCCTGATCGAAGGATGATAGAGAAGAAGGTGAATAAGGATGGGAAATGTCAGATGTATGTGAATGAGTTAGGGAATGTAGATGTGAAATTGGTTAAAGGCGTGGAAGTGTTTGCTTTAGAGGATAGGTCTTTGAAGACGGACGAAGTAGTAAGTGTGAAAGTAGGTTGGAATACGAATGTGGGTGTGGATGAAAACCAGAATAGCATGTTTCTGGTGGATGGTTATGATGCTAGGTATAGGGTGAAAAGGGTTGCACATGTATTTGATGGTATAATAGATTTGAATAATCCTAGGGTATGTATGCAGAAGGTGCCTGATGTGAAAAAGAAGAGAGTGAGAGGTATAAGGGTTGGTGATGTAGTTGGTAGTTTGTATTCTGTTTTTGTATTAGAGAATTCGAGAGAGAATGAATGCTGTGTGTTTGCTGGTGATATTGAGAAGAAAAAGGATTGGGTGTATGATGAAATGGTTGATAAAGTAAAATTACCTGAAGGTTTGAATGAAGTGAGGAGACAAAAGGTTTTACGAATGTTATGGGAAAGGAGGAAAGCGCTGAGCCAGGGCGATGAAGATTTTGGAAATGCAAAATTGCCAGCGTTCCGCATAGTGTTAGCGGAGGACACCCCCATATATCAACGTCCTCGACACTTTCCTCCCCCCGTTGCGAATGAGATTGAAGAGCAGTGTGAAGAGTTAGAGCGAATAGGTGTATTAGAAGAGAGTGAGAGTCCTTGGAATAGTCCGATTGTGCCTGTGCGAAAACCTGATGGACGTTTGAGGTTGTGTATTGATTATCGTAAGGTGAATGAAAAGACTGTGAAAGATAGGTTTCCTATGTGTGTAGTTTCAGAATGCGTGTATAGTATGTATGGAATGAAAGTGTTTACGAAAATGGATCTGGTGCGAGGGTATTATCAGATGCCAGTGGAAGAGGATAGTAGGTGTGTGACTGCCTTTTCGACTGCAAAGCGGCATTACCAGTTTAGGAATTTGAGCTTTGGGTTAGCCAATGCTCCTGCGGCGTTTCAGAGGGCGATGAATGTGGTTATGAATGATTTTCCCAGTAAGAATGTGATGGTGTTTATAGATGATATATTAGTGATGAATGAATCTTTCTCTGAGCATTTAAAGTTAGTGAATGATGTGTTGAAAAAGTTAGAGGAGATAGGTATAAAAGTGAAAGTTGAGAAGTGTGAGTGGTTTGCGGATGAGGTTGAATTCTTGGGACACAAGGTGTGTGCGACTGGTTTAAAGAAAGCGGAAAAGTTTATTGAGAAAGTTCGGCAGTTTCCAAAGCCGAGGAATGTTAGAGAGTTGAGAGGATTTTTGGGTTTGGTAGAGTTTGGAAGGAAATTTATGAAAGATTGTTCGGGAGTGATGAAACCTTTGACTGAATGGACTGGGAAAAAGAAGAGTACGATCGTGAAATGGAATGATAGAATGAATGAAGCGTTTGAAAAGTTGAAAGCTGAAGTTGCGAAGGATGTAGAGCTGGCTTATCCGGATTATAGTGAGAATGCGAAACCGTTGGAAGTTTATACGGATGCAAGTGGGTATTGTATGGGGGGTTGTTTAATGCAAGAACAGGTGATTGATGGGATTGAAAGAAAACGAGTGATTGCATATGTTTCGAAAGCGTTTAGTATGACTGAGCGGAAGTATTCCACGATTGAAAGAGAGTTGGCTGCTTTGAGGTTTTGTTTGAAGTCGTTGCGTCCGTTTTTGTATGGGATTAAGTTTGTTGTGCGAACGGATCACCAACCCTTGGTGTATTTGCAGAGAATGAGGATAGTTGATAGTAGGCTTGCAAGAACTTTGGAAGATTTGAGTGATTTTGATTATGTGGTTGAGTATGTGCCGGGTGAAAGGAATGAGATTGCTGATTTGATGTCAAGAATGCCTGGGAGTGAGAGTATGAATGAAAAGGTAGTGATAGACCCAGATTATTTACCGAAGGGATTTATGAAGGGAAAAGAAAGTCAGGGTGGGGGTGATTCTATGTTCGAAAGTGTGTTGTATGGGTTACAGGATTTAGCTAAGGATAGGTTGGTTTCGAGAGTGCCTGAGAGTATAGAAGAATTGCGGAGGGAAGTTATGACTGAGGTGTGTAAGAAACCCGAGCAGATAGGGATTAGGAAGGTGAAATATTTTATGAAGGAGTTAAAGGCTATGTGTAATGTAGGTGTGCTTCCGGTACAAGAGGTACTGATTGTTGTGAGTAAGTTGTTTAAGGTAGTTGTATGTGTGCATTATGGTGGTGAAAGACCAGTTTTGTATAGGAGTGAGGGTGTAAGTGGTGCAAAAGTGGGCGAGCTTCATTTACAGTGTTTAAGTGGCGTACACTATAATTGGGTAATTGAGAAAAAGAGTTATGATAGGAAGTATGTTTTGGAATCGGAGTTGGAGGAGTGTTTGTTAGAAGGTGATGAGGATGTGAAAATGATTTGTCCAGGGGAAATCAAAGAGGTCATGTATTGCAAGCATGGGATAAGTGGACGAATGGAGGTGAAAGTGCAGGTGAATGGGAGAGTATTTTGTGGACTGATTGATACTGGGGCTCAGATTTCTTTAGTGAATGCATCTGTGGTACGAGAGATTGAGCAAGTAACGTGGCAGATAGAGAGGAGGAGTACGAATGTGAAGATCAAAGGGATTGGGTCAGGTGATTTTGTCGCTTTTGAAGAGGTTTTGTTAAAGGTAGAAATAGGAACGTTAGGGGAAGTTGAACATAGGTTTGTTGTGCTGGACGAGGAGCGAATGCCGTATTGTTTTTTGTTTGGGATTGACTTTTTGAGGGTGAATAGGTTGTCCGTAGATGTAGGGAATGAAAGGTTGCTGAAGGGAAGTCGTGAGATTGTTAGAATGCAGAAGGAGAATGT
The DNA here is from genome assembly GCA_015478945.1 of Trachelipus rathkii. Classification (NCBI taxonomy): domain Eukaryota; kingdom Metazoa; phylum Arthropoda; class Malacostraca; order Isopoda; family Trachelipodidae; genus Trachelipus; species Trachelipus rathkii. The sequence goes on along the minus strand of JABUQX010025135.1, from coordinate 50,290 downwards.
GTGTGTTGTTGATTTCGTTGGCATGGTGAGAGTTGGTGTGGGGGATGAAGAACTGTTAAGCATGGGAGATATTGAGGTAATGCAAGAGGAATGTCCTATGGTCTGTGAGCTGAGAAAATGTATTTTGTCAGGTAAAGAAGTGTGTAGGTGGGACCAGTTGATAGAAGATTTTAGGGTATTTGCGAAAAGGTTTGTTGTGTGTACCAATGTGGTGTATTATATTCGGAAAGTAAGGGAGGATGATTTGTATGTACCTGTGTTTTCTGTAGTTGGTACGGTAGGGATGGCGTTAGTGATCCACCGTAGGTATGGCCACATGGGGAAGTTTAAATTGTGGGAATGTATGAAAGAGAGAGTGTTTAATCCTTGGTTAAGGAAAATAGTGAATGATGTTGCAACTACTTGTGAGGAATGTCAGAAAGGAAAGTATCAGAGAATGTATGTGAAACCCCCTGTGTTACGAATGGATGTGAATGAACCTTTTGAGTTAGTAGTGATCGATTGTGTTTCTTTGCCAGTGACTGCGAGTGGGTATGTAGGAATGGTGGTGATGGTGGATCACAAAAGTAAGTTTGCGTATGCTGTGCCGGTGAAGAATAAGACTAGTGCGAATGTGGCTAGGGTGGTAAGGGAAGTTTTGTTGCCGATGTGTGTATGTAAACCGAAGCGAATGTTGAGTGATAATGGGCCTGAGTTTGTAGGACAGGCGTTTGAGCAAATGTTGAGTGATTGGGGCATTGAACATGTGAGAACGACGCCGTATATGCCTAGTTCGAATGGGTTAGCGGAGAGGACGATTCGAACGTTGAGTGAGATGTTACGAATGATGAGTGAAAGAGAGAATGATTGGGATTATTGGTTAGGAAGAGTGTTGTGGGCTTATAATATGACTGTGCATAGAGCAACTGGTATGTCTCCTTGTATGTATGTGATGAATTTTGAGAGGTTTGTGAAACCTAGGCTTGGGTTACCTGAAGGTGATAGGGACGTTTGGAGAAAGGGTAGCTTAAAGTTTGCCAGTTTTAAGGTAGGGGATAAGGTTTTGAAGGAAGTAATTGAGAAAGGTCGGTTGAACGTGAGTAAGATGAGAGAAAAGTTTGAAGGGCCATATATTGTAAAAAGGGTTATGTCTAATGGGGTTAGTTATTTGTTGGAGGGTGAGAACGATGGTGGTACGAATGAGTTTCGGGCCCATCAGGTACAGTTGAGACCGTGGAGAGAACCTCCTGGTTATCTAAAGATTCATCCCGTATATAAGTTTTTGGTGAATGAGGATGACTTGAATGAGAATGGGGATATAGTGGATGATTTATGGTTAAAGGGGAAAGAGTTAGTGTTGGTGGAAGAGATACCGAAGAAAAAGCGTAAAAGAGGAATATCGGGTAATGTTAGCAAATTAAGGGTGTTGTTTAACGATGATAATGAGAATGATGAGTATTTTTCAGGTTTTTGGTGGGACAATGGGAATAACGGGCAGAGTTTGAGAAAAAGTACTTACACTGTATGCAAGTTTCCTTTGGATGAAAATGAGAGTGTGTTAGCAGGATTGAGAAATATCAGAGATAGGAGTGTGCATATGGAAGTGGATGATTTGAGTAAATTTTGTGTGGAATTGGATGAAGTAGTGAATGTTATAAAGGCGAATGCCAGGATGAGAGAGATCGAGAAAGAGATTGCAGAAATGTCTGAGCTATTACCTAGGGAAGGAAGTGTGAATGAAGTAGGAGAGACCGATGAAAGAGCGGAAGGTGGGAATAAACCCAGTGAACAAGTGATGGAATATGAGAAACCGTTTACTAGGAGTAGAGGTGTTGTAAAAGAGTATGATTGGGTGATGACAACGGCGTTATAAATGGGGAGTGATTGTTGGGTTAGAATTATGAGACAAACTTAGGTAGGAGGGATGTGGTGTTTCAGTTAGTTAGGATTTTTTTTATTTTTTTTGTCTCATAATTGTTTTTTCTCTTTTTTTTACTTAGGTTTGCATCGAATTGTACGAGATGTGTTTTTTGTGGAACTTGTCATTTTCTGGTAGATGTGGGATCTGTCTTTAATCCTTCTTTGTATTGAGGTCTGTAGAACTCGGGAAGTAAAAGAAAAAACTGGTCAACACCATTGGATTGGCCAGGTAGCCACTAATTATTATTTTTGTTTGTATTTAGTTTTCTTATTATAAATTTTGATTTAAATAGTTGAAACTTTGAAATTTGCATTTTTGAATTTTAAATGATTAATTATTTTAGTTTTGAATGTTAATGTTAAATTGTTGAAATGTTAAAGATTGATTTTGATTTGATAGGTATTTACTTACGGCATAATTTATGATTTTAATTACTTATTTATTACTTAGATTCATGTTAGGGATTTTCTTTATTTATTACCTTATTATTTTTATTTTATATGTCATGTTAGGATATATTTCTTTTTTATCTCATTCCAGTTTTTTTTGGTGGCTTACGTTTCTCGAGCCTGATTATTTTGGATTTTGGAGCTACATTTTTGCGGAATTGGATTTATGGAACAGAGATTTAGGGTTTCCATTTTTTCGGATGGTTTAATCTAGTAGCATTGGAATCTAGTAAAATTGGAAACTAAAAAAAAACAAATCGAGAAACATTATAAAATTGAAAAATAACTAAGAGATTGAACAAAATAAAACCGAAAAGAAAAATTACCAAAAGATATTGTAAGTGGAAAATAAAACTAAATTAGAAATACACTTTTTATTCATGTGAAAAAACGTTTGAAAACTTTAGAAAAACATTTTTTGTTAAAATTACGAAAAACATTTTTGAAAATTTAGGAAAATCTTTTGAAAGAGTTAGATAAAAACAATTAAAAGTTGGAACATAAAACTGAAAGTGTAGTGAATTGGCCAAGTAATAAAACTAAAACTATTTTAGAAGTACAAAAACTATTTTAAAAATAAAGTGTCAAACTATTTAATTTACAAAGTAAATTGACAAGAAAAACACTATTGAAAAATTACATTGACAATTTGAATTTGAATAATTAATAATTTCAGTATTTTTTGAATCTATTGGTTATAATTATTATATTTATATGCCTATATTTTTTATATACTGTATGATTAAGGTTAATACTTTATACGGTAGAGGGTATTAGTGTAGTAATTGGTAGAGTTAACATATAGAAAGTGGTGTAGGGTTGAGAAGTATTGGGATACTGTTTAAATTAGGTTTGGTATCTTATTAAGTGGGATACTGATAAAATATATTTCTAAGGTTTTTTTTGTGATATTATTTTTCTTTAACTTTAAATAAATTAAGGTGTATGTATTTTTTATTTATATCCCCTTCATTTATCTTGGAAGACGGCCTCGCTCTTTTTTGAATCAATTTTTGTGGTTAGGGTTTTATTATAACGTAAAATCTGCTACAATGTTTTCGGTGTTTATCATGCGCCTTTTTTGTTGTTTTTAAACTCTCACAATCTGGATTGTTTACCAACCTATATGTAGCTTACATATAGCTTTGTACTAACCATACTTTGTAGTGTACACAAGTCATCTGTGATAGGGTATTTTTTAAACTTAAAATAGTTAAGAATCAACTTAGATCTACTTTAAGCCAAGACCTTGTGTCTAATCTTCTTTTCATGAATGTAGAAAGAGACTTATTTTATATAGCTTGGATAAAGATGTTATTATAGATGAAGTAGCCAGGACTAGTGAAGAACTGACTGTTATGTTAGTAAACAATTTTTCACTATCACATTATCTTTCTTAGTTTGCTGTGTCTGTCCTCTGTATCAAGGTATTGTAGAGCCATTTTTCTTTTTGTTATAAAATATATTTTACAATTTGTAACAATTAAATCCCAAATAAAGAGGACAATGTTTTTCTTTTCAATATGCTTGGTTTTTTATTACTGGTGTGACTTGTGTCCCTTTTTAATATTTGCTGAGGTATTACAGTAGGATTTAGACTATTATGGCTTCAACAGTGTGATTTGGTTGCCTAAAACTAAAAATATTGCTCAATCTCATTTTTAAGTAATAAACCATTCGTAATTAATTAGTATACTTATTTTTTCTACCAGGGAACTAGTTTAGGTACAGTATATAAATATTAAATAAATATTTATTGTGAAAGTAAATTACATCAGAAAAAAATTACTTTTTTACTCAACTATTTTCCAAGTGACAAAATAGGTAAATGTGCTTTTTAAGCATGTAAGCCAAATTTTCAAAAATTACATATTCTAATAATCTATTCCCTCTAAATTCCCCGGTAAGGGGTCCCTTTTCAATCTCTAGTTGAGGGCCCCCCAAAGGAGCCAGTCCAGGTCTGCAATGTGGTATAGGTGGAGTGGTACATGGTTGGATTAAAGAGTGGTTGTGGAATAGAAAACAGTGTGTACAACTAAATGGCAATAAGTTATCATGGGAAATAGTGAAGAGTGGTGTGCAACAGGTTTCAGTGCTGGGGCCACTATTGTTCCTCATTCATATAAATGATTTAGACCAGGGACTTAAATGAAATGTTTCTAAGTTTGCAGATGATACCAAAGTGGTCACCTTAGTTAGGAATAGTGAAGGATGTATAAAGATTCAAAATGATCTTGATAAACTTCTTGATTGGGTAGATAAGTGGCAAATGAATTTTAATAGTAAAAAGTGTAAGGTTCTTCACCTAAGTTACTCAAATAAAAGTTTTAACTGCGATATGAATGGGGATTGGCTTGAGTCTATGGACCAAGAAAAAAAATTAGGTGTGATTATAAGCAGTAATTTGAAAGTAGCTAATCAGTGTTTGGAAGCAAGGAATAAAGCTAATAAGATGCTGGGCATAATAAATCGCAATGTTGTTTACAAGAGCAAGGAAGTAATAAGTAAACTGTATAATAGCTATGTTAGGCCAGTAATATATTATTGTGCACAAGTTTGGGCCCCTTATTTAAAGAAAGACTTAGATATGCTTGAGAGAGTGCAACATAGAGCAACAAGGATGATTTCTGGGTTTGAGGGTAAGAGCTATGAGGAGAGGCTGAAGGAGTTAGGAATGTTTTCTGTAGAAAGGCGATTTCTCAGAGGGGACATGATTCAAGTCTACAAAATATTTACATCTATTGATAATATGGAGACCAATAAATTTTTCATGGTAGAGCACAGACAGGTGACCAGGGAGCATAATAAGGAAATTAAGAAGAAAGCATGCCATCTTGATATAAGAAAGCATTCATTCAGTAATAGGGTTGTTAAATTTTGGAATGGTTTGCCACAGGAGGTTGTTGAGTGCAACTCGATTGCAACATTTAAGAAGGGACTGGATAGGTATATGGATGATTTGGGTATCATATAGTATATTTTGACTAAGCCAAATTGGTGGATTTTTAGTTACAGTAGTTATTAAGGTTAATTGCATGTTACTATAAAGTTTTTAAAGCTGTAGTGTGGTTAGCATGAATATATTTTAGATTTAGTTTTTAGTTTTTTTATTTTAGTTGTAGACTTTGTGTTTTCTGTATATAGTGATTGACAAGCCCTAGGTTGCCTTGTGGATTTGCATAAGCGTGTTGTTTGGTGATTTGTTCTGTTGGCTTGACTGGGATAGTCTGTGATAGGCCCATGTGGTGGTTTTTGTAGTGTTTTTTACTCTAATATTCTAATATATTTATAGTAGTTATATATATATATATATATATATATATATATATATATATATATATATATATATATATATATATATATATATATATATATATATATATATATATATATATATATATATATATATATATATATATATAAAAAAAAGTGATATATATAGAAAAACCATGAAGCTCACTAAAAACAAAGTGAGCCTTTTCTCGTTTAAGATCTTAATTTTCCTCTCACGAGAGAGAGAGAGAGAGAGAGAGAGAGAGAGAGAGAGAGAGAGAGAGAGAGAGAGAGAGAGAGAGAGAGAGAGAGTTTGAATCATCAGTCTGGCTATGTCTGGATGGATACAAAAGTTGCTGCCAGAAATATTTTAGATGACTATATATATATATATATATATATATATATATATATATATATATATATATATATACATATATATATATATATATATATATATATATATATATATATATATATATATATATATATATATATACTGCATATATATATATATATATATATATATATATATATAAATATATATAGTAGATATATATATATATATATATATATATATATATATATATATATATATATATATATATAGTTTTAAATTTCAGGATTAAGGTTACTGTTATTTAAATAAAATAATGCCTTCTAAAAGTGAATCTTGGGTTGAAAATGGTTGTTCAGAGAAAGTAATTGTAAGGATATCAGAGATAGCAGAATTAAAAATAAAGGAAGAGGATCAGTCAGCTGGAAAAATGTGGAGAAGAGGATGAAAACGATGATGAAGAGGATGACGATGTGAGATGATGATGAAGAAGCAAGTTTGAAAATTTTCAAGATTCATCTACCCAATGGATCTTCCTTGGAAGTTATGTCCACCATTGAACCTTTTAATTATTCCTATCCCCATCTCAAAACATGTCCAATGGTGTACCTACACATAGGAATATATTTACAGAACAAGAAAGGGAAGTTTTAAGGAGAATTGTGGATAACATCGTGAAATTGTTGACACAAGAAGTAGAACACGAGAAACAATATTGGAAAAGCAGAATGTTTGGCAACAAATTGTGGAAGAATATAACAGTACAGAAAATATATTAGTAAGAACTGAAAAAGAGCTTAAAAAATGTTGGGATAATATGAAATATAGAGCTAGATTAGCAGAAAAGGAACAGCAAAAAGCTGAAAATATTCTTAATAATCGTAAATCAGACCCTCACCAATTGCCTATAATGCTGTCCAAGCAGCATTAGAAAATGTCATCAAACAAGCCCAAGGTTGTCATGATAATTCCCAAATAACTTAATGGTATCAGCAAATCTGATAATAATGCTGTCAGTTTTGACACTCGTGGATATTGGAGCTGCATTGAAAAATTCCTTATCAGAGAATGGAGGTTAAAAATTATTTTATATTGTGTTATAGGAAAACCTAAAAACCAAAAACATTTTTTTTGATGTTCATCAGGTACCCAAAATTAATTAAATAATTTAATAAGGGCTACATGTTGAAAAACTATAATAGTTTATTTTCATATGATTATAATTTAATTTACTATTACATAAAGTATAATAGAAGGTTTTTTTTTATTCATTGTTGCAATGATCATATTGAACTATATATATACCATACCGTATATACGGTATGTAAGAAGTTGATTCACGGATAAGAAATTGATTCATAAAGATATAAATTCGCATAACAAAATAAATTAACACTAGTTTGAGCTCTGAGACTTTGACTAAGACCCAAAAATATTAGATTTCCCATCCCTAGCACATACATTTCAGTTTTTAACTCGATGACAAAATCCATTATTTAAATTAGCAATTTCCTTTGAAATTAAAAAGTAAAAGCAGATGTAGGTGTATGTATTTTTATGTAATAATATTATTAGCATAGTGATTTTAATTTAAATTAATAAACCAGGATCTAGGTCTTCCTTATGTTATCCTTAAAATGAAATGACTATGTGCTATCCTATTATTTTGCTTAGATTATATATATATATATATATATATATATATATATATATATATATATATATATATATATATATACCATATATATATATATATATATATATATATATATATATATATATATATATATATATATATATATATATATATATATATATATATATATATATATATATATATCAGTTGAATGTGAGCAAGATGAAACAACAAATCTAGACACAAATGAAGGAAGCCTTTGTTAGTAGTGCAAGAGAAGTATGTGGATGTGCTAAATTAGGAAGTAAGAATCTCAACAGTGAATGGTGGAATGAAGAGGTGATGCAAGCAGTTAAAAGTAAAAAAGAGGTGTGGTTAAATGTGTTAAAAGCAAATTGTGAGGGTCTCAAAAGAAACATATTTGGAATTAAATCAGGAGGAAAAAAGGAGGACTAAAAGTTGCATACGTAGGAGGAAAAAGGAGGTAAATGAACTGTTTGGAAGAAGGATGAATGGGGACTTACAAGGGAATAGGAAGCTTTTCTGGAAGGAGACGCGAAAGAGTAAGGGGAATCTGCACAGAATAATGAGTATGGATGGTGCTTTCGTAACTGATGAAATGGATGTGAGAAAATCTGCATACCATTGGCAGTAATGAAAAGGTGATAGTGAATATGTGTAGGTTTGATGGTGCAGGAAGAATTACGTATTTTGGGAATGAGGTAATTCGTAGGGAGGAGGTAATGGGTAAGGTGAGAAAGTTAAAGAATGGTAAATCTGCAGGCATAGATGGAATTACTGGAGAAATGATCAAGAATGGAGGCGAGATGGTGATTGAATGGATTTGGAAGTTATGATTGAGATATTGGAGGAGATCAGTAATAGTACCCTTATATAAGGGAAAGGGGGATAAAGGGAACTGTAGGAACTATAAGGGAATTAGTTTATTGAGTGTTGTAGGGAAGATATATGCTGGTATTTTGGTTGAAAGAGTATGTCAAGTGACTAAAGGACTGATTGGTGAAGAACAAGATGAATTTCGAATGGTAGAAAGTGTCTGGATCAAATTTTACATTGAAACAAATGATTGAGAAAAGGGGAGAGAGAGAAGAAGAATAAATTGTATTTAGGTTTCATGGACTTGCAGCATGCATATGACAGGATTATAGAGAAGCTCTGTGGCAGGTGTTAGTGATATATTGTGTTGGTGGGAATCAAAAGTATGTATGACAATAGTGAAGTGTGTGTAAGAATAAATGGAGTCAAAAGTGATTGGTTTAATATTAAGAGCGGAGTGAGGCAGGGATGTCTTATGTCTCCTTTGTTATTTACTTTGTACATGGATGGGGTTATGAAAGAATTAGAGGTGGGGGTGGCAGGGGATGGTGTTAGAATGATTTAGAATGGAAGAGAGTGGAAGGTGCCCTACCTATTATATGCGGATGATTTGGTTTTGTGTGGCAAATCAGAAGAGAGTTTGAGAAGATTAGTAGAGAGATTTGGCATGGTGTGTAAAAGGAGGGGTTTGAAAGTAAACGTAGATAAGAGTAAAGTTATGGTTGTGAGTGAGGACAGTTCTCAGTGTGAAGTTGTTAGATGATGAGCAGCTGGAACAGGTGTCTTGAGTTTAAATATTTAGGATATATGTTGGATGAAAAGGGAAGGGATGATGCAGAGTGTAGTGGGAAAGTTGTGAATGGCAGGAAGGTAGCTTGTGCAATTAAATCATTGGTGGCTATAAAGGGACTAAGTCGTGAGTGGGGTAGGGTTTTACATGAGGGTATTTTGCTACCCGTGTTAATGTATAGTAGTGAGACTATGGTCTGGAATAAGAGGTACAGATCTAAATTACAATATGTTCAGATGGACAATCTTAGGGGTGTATTAAGTGTGAGAAGAATTGATAAAGTGATGGTTGAATATATTAGAGAGTTGTGTGGTGTGAAAAAAGGAGTAAATGAGAGAATAAATGAAAGTATGTTGAGATGGTTTGGTCATGTGGAAAGGATGGATGATAGTCGGTTGGTTAAGCGGATGTATAGTGGTGAGTGTGCTGGGAATTGACCAGCTGGGAGACAAGAAAAAGTGGATTGAGTCAGTAAAGGAATGCCTGGAGGACAGAAATGTAAGTTTGACAGAGGCGAGAAGAAAGGTGCATAATAGGAGTGAATGGCAGGGATTTGTTAGGGGGTATGGTTGTGGCCCACCTGGGCCAAGGGATGAACCCTACATTGATGACACATAGTGAGGGTTCATCGCTGTCCAGTGAAGCTCTAAGGTGGATTTTCTGAATGCGACAAGTTCTCACTAAAAGGTATTAAGGGGGTGGTAAGGCTAGGCTTTTTTTCGACTTGCATCATATTCTTCCACTACTTTTCTGTTTCTGGTGCATGTTGCACACCTTACCCCCAGTCTTGGGGGAGAAGGTGGGTGATGATATATATATATATATATATATAGAGTATAATGATATAGATATATATATATATATATATATATATATATATATATATATATATATATATATATATATATATATATATATATATATATATATATAAGGGAGATATTGATCATGCATCCATGGTGTCAATTGGCAATTCGCTATTTTATTCTGGTGATGTTTATCCTTGAAAATGTTTTTTATATACAGTCTGGACGTTTGCAACCATTTTTGATCCAGCCTGTATTAATACATCTTATTTATTTTATGTATTCAGTTATGATAACACTGGGCAATAATTCAGTTGTTATAATTATATATTTCCTTTCTAGTACCTCTTGTTATGATTATATTATATAATTGATAAAATATACAATTAATAAAAAGCACAGTTACCAGAAGCACAGATTGTAAATCCATAGTTGTGCTCAATTATTACCCAAAAGACGTTGATAAGCCTTTCTAGCTGTCTCAGAGGTCAGTGCTACAAATTTATTTGATTTTGTTTTGTTAATTAATGACTGTAAAATTTTGTAGTAATGTAAAGATGGTAAACTTGACTCTTTGTTACAGTTTACTATCTTGTTGCTGGAAGGCCGTTGACATCATTAGTCCCCATTTAAGAAACCCCTCTTGGATATATCAGGGTATGTTTCTTAATAGAATAGATATATGTGACTTCATTTAACTGTCAAATATGCAAATATAAATTATGGTATAAATACCAATAATTGTCGTTATGGATTTGATTCATGAATCGATCCGATCTTGGGATTCCTCCTGAATCCTTCTAGACGTTTAGTGAATCTTTTCTCGGTGCTATTTTGAAGTTGGAATTCATCCTGAATCTTTCTTCTTGGAGTTGTTTCGGAGTTGTGGTTCATCTGGATCCTTCTCCCTGCCAATTCTAACGTTGTGGCCTGATTCTTTCCTCCTTAATAGTACTTCAGCATAGTTGTATTCTCCTGAATCATACTCACCTCAACTTGGAACCATTCCCCAGTCAAATTCAGTTAAGTCATCATTTATTCACAATTGTTGAGTCTGGATTTCTTATTCCCTTGATTTTTATGCATGAGCAATATTTGGAAGCGTTCGGTTTCCACTCTCGTATCTGATCCTAGAGCTGTCTGTGCTCGTGTACATATTTTACACCTTGGAACCTTTATTAAGCTTTACACCAACGTATTAACTGATTCTATTAAATCATAATCTTTTATTCGTATGTTGTTGGTGTAGGACTGTGTGATATATTAACTTTTGTCAGACTTCCCACCATATATTCTGAGCGAGTTTAGTAAAACTAATACTTTTTACTGTGTGTCAATATCCTTTGATCATTTGTTATTTTATTATTATTATTCTTAATCTTCAAGATCAATATCTGATTAGTCGTCCAGAACTATATTAAACTTCGAGTAAAGATCTGGGAACGATCTATATAAGTCTACAATATTCTCTGGGTAAAAGTTGTAGATTGTTGTACCAAATTGTTTATATATTATCAACGTTCACAATCCTCTCTGAATAGTCATTCAAGTAGCCTACGGAGTCCTAAAGACTAACTTCCTCCGTTACGGAGAAAATCTAATCTGCTCCATCATACCCCTGATGGTGTCAGGTGGTTGCTGTACTGACTAGACATTCAAACCACTATTTTTGAACATCACAAACCTAACATCTACGTAATCTTCTATAAATTGACATTTGTAATCTTCTATTTCTTCGACTTTGTATCTACAAGAAAGAGCGGAGAGAGGTACCTCACCGTCGGGTACACTTGTTGATCCCAGCGTACTTCCTCTCCGCCACATAAATAAATTAAGTGGCGCCCGAACAGGGACCTGTTGAGTTCCTTGTGTGCACTAGGATTGTGACTCTCACTCACATCGTCATATTTATTTTTGAAAAATCATCGATTCTTTTCAGTTCTTTTCAAGGAAATCTTCTTCTTTTGTACTTATATTGGACAGATCGAGAGTTAGTTAGTAATAACCCTCCAATACTTTGAAATTCTTTCTTTTGAAACTTACAAAAGAAAATGTCAGAAAAACCTCAACCAAAAGACTTGGATACAAGCACAGGTGCTGATAGAGGATTTGGACTATGATCCAACTCTTGCAGCTGTTGCTTTAGATCCACGTTTAGACCAGCATCTGCGTGTTGATCATAATCAAGATAATGTAGAAATGAATGTAGGAATGAATGTGGAAAATAAAGACAGGGTAGCTGTTGCCAACTCTGACATACCCTTGGTTACCAACTCTGACTTATCTTTAGCTCCCAACTCTGACAAACCTTTCACTGAGCCTGAGATGAGTACCTTATTAACTAAACTCCATAAACAGGTGTTAAGTGAAAGGCAATTGGCTCAAGTAAACGATACAGTCGGTAAGGTTGAACACAGAACGTTCCATGATCAAGGTCAAGGTATTCCACCTAACTTCGATTCCCATTATGTGCATATGCCTAAAAATACCACTTCTTTATATGATCGTGAGTATAAACCTTCCTTAGTTTCCCAATCTCAACCACGATCAAAACCTTTTCTACATAATCCACCCAGTTATGTAGAAAATCCTAGAAATCAAATTCATCCTAACCCTAATCTTATTCCTAATCCTAACCTTATTCCTAATCCTAATCTTATTCCTAATCCTAATCTTATGCCTACTCATAATTTTCTTCCTAAACCTCAACTTCTTCCTAATCCCAATCTTCGTCATGATTCTATACCCCCAGTAAATTACTTCACCCAACCTAAGTCTCTTTAGAACTCCCGATATGGGCAGAGACAATAGAGATTCTCTATCCCCTATCAATAGAGGAGAGGCTGACTTTTCTGGAAAGTATAATAAATTACTACAGCCTCAACGAGAACAAATTCCCTTAAATCCATATCCGGAGCACCAGATGTTTTCGACTGATTCTCAGTCGCATTCTGGTTGTATTCCACAAGGATATTCCCAACGACTGCCTATGCGTCGTATTCCTGACGACGATGAACCTTCAATGTATTCAGGACCACACATGAAAAAGAGACTTGACATGCTGGAGGAAGCCATTGTGCTTCTTACCTCAGTTACTCAAGAACTCTCAGAAGCTTAAGGTCGTGGATCCTGGAAAGTTCAAATATGAGTCGGAACAGGATCTCTTAGTCTACCTGGCTGATTTTGAGGCTTATTGTAGTTTACACTACCCAAATGCCCATCACCAATGGTTAAGACTGCTTGGTCGACAGCTAGAAGGCAAATTTTTGAATATATACCGAGAAATCATCAAAGATAACCGTGAATACTTCTCTGTACGGGATAATCTTGTGTGTTGGTATCGTGATGAGGAACGAAAGAAAAAAGAATACAGAATACAGAAGTATCATGCCGCTCACCGATACCCTAATGAGAGCATCAAAATGTTTGCACTTCGGTTAGAGCGCCTAGCTAGTCAGGCATATCCTGGATACGATATGAGAGATCATGATTCCCTTAGAATAGCTTTTCTCTGTAGTTTACCTCCATATATTGAAACATTCGTCCGTCAATATATTAAAATGATGGAGTTGGACGGGTATAGTAGAGCTTCCTGGGAAAATATAGTGAATTTTGCGGACTCCTTAGATAGCGAGAATATCGCTTTCCCGAATTCCATTTCCCAAACTAATCCACTTGAGATTGACAAATCAACTTATGCCCAAAAGACCGCGATGAAAGTAAACCTAGACGAATATTTGGAATCCGTTATCCGGATAAATACTGCACTCCCTGGATGGACTGAGGTTTTACATCAAAACGTCGAACAACGAAAACCTAAATCCAACAATAATCATCGGCCGGCTCCTAAGAAGAAAAGTAGTCCGCAAGAATGAAATAATGGTAGTTGATACTATCGTGACTCCAGCAATAGTTACAAGAACCATGATAGTACAGTTCGTCCTGACCATAATTCAAATTCTCGTCCTAAGCCTGATGACCGGAGCAAGGTTTTGTGTAACTACTGTGAAAAAACAGGTCACTCCATGGAGGAGTGTTACAAATATCTGGGAGTATGCAGTTACTGCAAAAAGAAAGGTCACATCAGGGCCAATTGTCGATCTAGGAAGTCTCCTTCCTCTTCTTCCCCGAATATTAGAAAAGTAGTCTGTCCCTTCTGCGGTGGTCCTCACGCTGGGATGAGGTGTTCACACATTAGTGCTCCTCCCCAGTCCCATAATCATGACCACGAGCCTTCTTCCCTTAGAACTGTTCCCTTTGAAAAAGTATATTCCCGGTCGTATTCTTCAAATCAATCGACCAATCACAGGCCTCCATCGTCCAAGCAAGTGGAATCATCCCTACCTGCAAGCAAAAATTTAAACCCTTGCGCTAATGATGAGGTGTGGTATGATCCCCCTTTAAACCTAATCCCAGCTGGCATTATGACCGAGTGGAGTGTGCTCCTTTTCATCAGGCAACAGCTATTCCACTTTCCCCTTTCAATAAGCGGTTTCTGACTATTGATGATGCCTTTAACTTCCAACAAGTTATCATCACAGCAGCGGAAGCTTATATTCCGAGATCTTCTGCAGGTAGGGGTTCTGCAACCCCTTGGTGGTGCCAAGAATGTACACAAGCTAACCGGGAGAAGAAAAATCTCTACAGGCAATACCAAAAGACCCGAACCACCCCAAAATGATTATTTTTAAAGCACCTGCGGCGAGATCTCGTCGAATTAATCGCCAAACACGTAAACAATACTTTCAAACTTATACAATGTCAAGTACACAACTCTCCTCTCTTCAGTGTGGAAAGTTGTATAGAAAATATCTTGCCGCTCCAACAACTCTTTACCTACAGTCCTCTGTTATGGGCCTGATATAACCGATACGATCTCTGTTCCTGCAGCTGTTGCAGATGCATTAGGTTATAGTTTTGCTAGCCACTCGAGCTCTTTCCGCTATTCTGAAGCCTTTCAAAAATGGAGACTTAACACTGCACCCCCAGACTTTTCAACAGCGAAAGGGGAAGATCATACCTATGACCGTGTTTTTACACTTGCAGAGTATCAAACTGCACTGGCGAATTGCAAAGACGGTACCATTGGCCCAGACTTAATTTCATACATAATGCTCCGTCATATTCACCCCTTTGCTTCAGCGTTCTTGCTGGATCTGTATAACAAAATCTGGATCAAATCCTCTTTTCCATCTATTTGGACTACATCTTTTGTAATCCCTATTACCAAACCTGGGAAAGATCCAAAGTTGGCGGACAACCAAAGACCAATTTCGCTGACCTGTCATACTTGCAAATTAATAGAGAAAATGGTTTCAGGCCGCCTTCCCCCTGTTCTGGAGAGTTGCTAGGCTTTTTCAAATTTCCAGTTTAGTTTCAGCAAAAATCGTTCGACCGCGGATCCCTTGTTAAAACTGGATCATGTCATCCAGGAAGCCTTTTCAACTGCTGGGATGGTTCTTGGTGTCTTTTTGACCTTGAAAAGGCTTATGAAAGAAACTATGTGCAGAACTGGGCTTCTCCTTAAACTCCACTCGCTCAGTTTCTGAGGACAGCTCACTTTCTTTATTAAATACCTTCTGTCAGGCAGATCCATCCAGGTTCGGTGATCTTCTGTTCTATCACGCCACTTTACTTTGGATGAAGGCGTTCTGCAGGGCAGTGTTCTAAGTGTATCATTATTTGCTCTCGGATTCAATGACAGCTGCGTTTCCAGAAGCCCGAATGCAGCCCGGGCGGGCACACAGGCGCATATGCATCGTTTCCAGCACCCTTTTGCGCACTTCTACGTCATGTAAACGTCACAGTCAGGCGCCCGTTGTTAAATCCTCGATTTTGGGAATTAGTAAACGGGCGGGCTGCGGAAGGATACTTTGTTTACAAACAAATTTCTTTACAAAACATGTGTCGGAAATGGCTTGCCAAAAGTTTTTTAATATTTTAGTTAACTTTTATATTAAGGATACTAAATATATCGTATCATTTCATAAAATAGATAAATATAAGTATAAGAGTATTGTTTACAATTGTCAGCTGATCCGACGGGCGCGCTCGGACGTTTCCAGGTACTCAAATTTCCTGTTCTATGATTGGTTAATGTAATTTTTTTCAATTCAAAGCGTTTCTGAGTCGATTTTGCACACGGGCTGCACTCGGGCTTCTGGAAACGCAGCTATTGTTACTTCTATCCCAGCGACGGTCAATTTTTCTCTCTATGTAGATGACCTGGCGCTATATTGGCGGTGCCAGGCTGCCATTTCTTTAAAGGTAACTTCAACTAGCTATTGAGAATATTTCACAATTGGGTAATTTACATGGCTTCCATTTCTCACCCATCAAAACCTCAGCAGTACTATTTAGGAAAAAAGGGAGTCAAAAAACCTGCCACCTTCCTCCCGCGAACCTAACCTTATAAGGTTCACCCATTCCTGTAACTTCACAAGTCAAATTTCTAGGACTCATTCTAGGTGACCACCTAACATACGCACCGCATATTAAATTCCTGAAAACGACTTGTCATCTCGTGTTTGACCTATTACGTCATCTTGCCTCAAAATCCTGGGGTGCTGATCGCAAGTCCTTTTTTACGTCTCCACACTGCCCTAATAAGATAGAAGCTGGACTATGGCTGCATAGTATATGGTCAGGCCTCCCGAACTCTACTACACCTGTTAGACACCATCTAAAACTAGGCGATATGTATCTCCACTAGAACCTTCTGATCGTCCCCCCAGGTGTGCCTTGAAGTTGAATTCGATGTGATGCCACTCTTCGAAGGGAATACATCATGTGCGCAAGTTATCTTCTCTTTCAAACCCCCAATACCATCTGCACTAACACCAATTCTACGAGAGATACCTTACTGGCCATTTGTAAATACAGTTTATAACATCCTTAACTTCCTCAAACATCCCTTCGCAAAAGGTACTGCCGTTCTCTTATGACGAAGGGTATATACCTTGGCTATTCCCTGTTCCCACCATCTCTCCAAATCTATCCACCCTGCTGCCTTGTTAACGGCATCATTCCTGTCTCATTCCGCAGTTCACGGTGGATTTACTCGAGTGTTTACTGATGGCTCAAAAACAGGGGACAGTGTGGGTGAGACTGCTGTCTTTCTTGACCACAACTTCTCCCATACCCTCTCCCCTCATGCTTCAATTTTTATGGCAGAATTTATGGCTATAATGACTGCCCCTTTTCGGATTCTATTCCTTAATAAAGACCACACCACTCTTATTATATCATTTGTTCAAATTCGCTCAGCGACCTCAAAGTGCTTAAAGCCCCTTATTCTAAAAACACAATGGTATCCGCTGTACAACAAAATCTTCGGCTGCTCCACTCTCGTAAGAAACATATCATACTATGTTAGAGAGGTAAAAATGGCTCTTATTCTTTTCGGAGCTGTTCTAGGTACCTCCCGGATGCCATTTGACAAGGTCGCCTCCCATCAACTGATTATTATCCTGCTCTCCAACAAGGCTTCCGGTCTTATTAGCAAGAGTGCTGGACGAGTGATCAGGGAGAGGCGAAACTTAGAAATATAAAACCGAGCGTTGGTGAGTGATCTTCCTCTCTTTGACAAGAGCGCTTGCACTAGGTGATACTTGCACGCCTCCGTATTGGTCACACCAATATCTCTCACAGCCACATGTCATGTCCCATCTGTAAATTTTGCCGTCGCCATGCCCCGCAATCTGTTCACCATATCTTCATTGATTGTCCCCAACTGGACCCCATCCGCCGTCGTCACTCTCCTACTTCACTGTCCATAACGCCTTCGAAAAGGTTATCCCATATCTTATCTGAGCCCTCCCACTTTAACAGTAACTCTATTTTCTCATATCTTGAAGAACTGAATATTCTTTTTAACAAACGATTTTGTTATGGAATATTAGGACAATTTATATTGTAAGGACATCTTTTATTTAGCTTTTTATTTATTTTTGACTGAATATTCATATCACCATTCAAATTTTCTTCAACATTTAAAATATATGAGCCAGGACCCACCCATGGAGTAGATTATTTAACCCAGTGTGGGCTCTTCTCTATCGGCTTTGGTGGGTCCTGTACATGAAATTCTCTCTCTCTCTCTCTTTCTCTACACATCATCATCATTATCATTATCATTATTATCATCATCATTATTTCCCCAAGACTGGGGGTAAGGTGCATGACATGCACCAGAAACAGAAAAGTAGTAGAAGAATATGACACAAGTCGAAAAGAAAGCCCAGCCTTACCTCTCCGTTTATAAATATTAGTGATAACTCGTCGCAGTCAGAAAATCCACCCTAGAGCTTCATGGGACCGCGACGGACCCTCACTATGGCATCTCCTCAATGTGGGGTTCATCTCTTGGCCCAGTTGGGCCACAACTATACCCCTCACAAAACAACGCCATTCACTCCTATTATGCACCTTTCTTCTCGCCTCTGCCAAACTCACATTTCTCTCCTCCAAGCATTTCTTTACTGACTCAATCCACTTTTTCTTGGTCTCCCAGCCGGTCAATTCCCAACACACTCACCACTATACATCTGCTTAACCAACCGACTATCATCCATCCTTTCCACATGACCAAACTATCTCAACGTACTTTCATTTATTCTCATTTATCTCTTTCTTCACACCACACAACTCTCTAATACGTTCATTCCTCATTTTTATCAATTCCTCTCACGCCTAACACATCCCTAAGATCGTCCATCTGAACACATTGTACTTTAGATCTATACTTCTTATTCCAGACCATAGTCTCACTACTATACACTAACACAGGTAACAACATACCCTCATGTAAGACCCTAGCGCACTCAAGACTTAGTCCCTTTACATCCACCAACGATTTAATTGCACCAGCCACCTTCCTGCCATTCACATCACAACTTTTCCTACTACACTCTGCATCATCCTTTCCCTTTTCATCCAACATATATCCTAAATATTTAAACTCAGACACTTGTTCCAGCTGCTCACTATCTAACATAACTTCACACTGAGGACTGTCCTCGCTCTCAACCATAACCTTGCTCTTATATATGTTTACTTTCAAACCCCTCCTTTTACACACCCTGCCAAATCGCTCTACCAATGCTCTCAAACTCTCTTCAGATTCACCACACAAAACCAAATCATCCGCATATAATAGGTAGAGCACCCTCCACTCTTTTCCATTCTCCATCATTCTAACACCATCTCCTGCCACCCCCACTCTAATTCTTTCATAACCTCATCCATATACAAATTGAATAACCAAGGAGACATAACACATCCCTGCCTCTCTCCGCTATTAATATTAAACCAATCACTTTTGACACCATTTATTCTTACACACGCTTCACTATCGTCATACATACTTTTGATTCCATTCAGAAGCCTACCACCAACACCATATACCACTAACACCTGTCATAGAGCTTCTCTATTAATCCTATCATACGCCTTTTGCGAATCCATAAAACCTAAATACAATTTATTCTTCTTCCTCATTTTCTCAATCATTTGTTTCAGTGTAAAGATTTGATCCACACATCCTCTACCACTCCTAAACGCACCTTGTTTTTAACTAGGGATGTACCGATACCAGAAAAGAGGCCGATACCGATACCGATACCGATACTCTATTTTTTTAGGTGCCGATACCGATACCGATACTTTAATTAATATAATAAATACACAGTAATAAGATAGAACATTTGTGCACTGCTAGGCAACTCAAGATTGCTTTTCCTGTACAAACAATACTTAGTCATTTATTTATATTTCATATTTGGTTGTGCCTAAGTATATTTATTTTATAAATTAAAATAGTACCTTTAAGGAATAATAATTGCAAATATAATATTAATAACTTTTTTATGTTTGTGTTTATTTAAAAAATATTCCATTTCCATTTTCAAGTAAGTATTAACAAAGTTTAGCTACTAGCTTTTATGTTTTAACATGATTACAATTTACAAGATAGATTCTTTTAACTAGCTACAATAATAAAGAATAAAAATAATGAAAGAAGAGACCAATTAATCAGCTGAAAAGACAAAATAAAAACGCTATTATTCAAACATGACATAATAAAATACTCCTTTAAGATAGATATCATTCAATACTCAAATTTAAAATTCACAAATTGTGATAAAAACATTAAGCTTTCACTAGTATCTGGCGAGACCCTGTTCGGGGTCTTTACAATCCTATCTAACCTACACTATAAATACGCTCTCTCTACTGTTAAAGGAGGTGCTGATAATTATTTGCCTGCAAGCACTGATAATAATGAAAACCTTTGGCCCATTTTTCATGCCACCGCATGAAAGCGATTCTCTTCTGTAGGCAGCAGACCATTTTCGTAGAGCCTCATCTCCTTTCACAAACTGCAAATTTGAATTATCTTTGCTCCTTGATGACTATCTCTTCAGTTTTTACGATGAGGTTCCCTGGTGTGATTCCTTTGAAGGTGAATGAGATGTCAATGCAATTTCGGCCATGAACTTATCAAAGTCTAACATATCCAAATAATCATCTTCAGTAGGTTTATTTGCTGAAAATCCACCATCGTCACTATCAGTGCTGTTGCCAGGGGTTGCAGATAAGGCGGCTTCCACTTCTCTTTTTTTTTTTCTTTTCGCAGGTCAAGGCAAACTCCTCGGTTATGCTATTTTAATGCATTCCAGAAGTGGTTCACCGTCGGAGGTGCCATTCTTGTGGGGTTTTTCAGCTAGCATAAGGAATTCCTTATTAAACCTTTTATTTGGTTTATTTTTTTGTTGTCACTGCCGCTCACGTAAGGCATCCCTATTCATGAGTGGGTAAGAACGCCTCAAAATCCATCCAACGCAAATTACGCAGATGAGCACAGACGCGGGCTTTGGGAGGGAATTAATTGAGTAGGAAACACAGATGATGAAGAGAATTCCACAGAACAGAGGGGGCAGGAAGAAAGAAAGAAGTACGGTAGTACCAATTTTGATGTTTACCGATCTCCACACTAAATTCATGCAATGATACATCACCACCTGAACCATGAGGTCGTCGTAAAGGTACTGGTTCGCGAGCACTGCCTCTACAGCACAGAAAAGGGATAAAGCACCAACATCGCGCCGAAAATATAAAGGGTCAAGTGAACTGCAAAGTACAGGACAGTTTTATAAGTCTTTGGCCTTTGACTCGACCCCATCCAAAAGCCGGATGAAACAAGAGCCCCGCCCCCACAGATATGAGAGCTGTACTCTCACAGGCGGATGAGACCCTTGTATAGGTGGGAGTAACTGAGAAGAGGAAAAAAAGCCTCGCAGTCTAAACAGACCCAGTTTCTTTGAGGCCACCCTAGCAACCACTGTGATTTGAGGTTTTCAAAACATTTTTTTGTTTATGTTAAGGCCAAGATGTTTATATTGTCAACAGGAGAGACGAGAGAACCGTGGAAAGAGATAGGATAAGGCCTTTAAGAGAGAGATTTGTAGAAGTTGGGTTTTTAAAGAAGTTAAATTTCACAAGCTTGAGACGACCCAACCCTGAAATTCTATCCAGATCAGCGAGAATAGAATCGGAAAGATTAAGACGAGAGGCAATTCTAGAAGCAAAAGAGGGAGCAGATTTGAAATGAGTTGAAGAATGAAGGGTCAAGTCATCGACACAAGAGCGGGAGTAGAGTTAGATGTAGTGAGGCATCTCCAACATGAAAAGCAGAATGGAAGTGGTAGTGATAAAACAGAAACCTGAGGAACACCACTATTGACAGAAAAAGAAGAAGTCGCCCCATCAACAACAGCCGACATTGAGCGATTTAAAAGAAAGCTAGATATAAGTAAGCAAAGAGAAGAAGGAAACCCAAAGGAGTGGAGCTTGGAGAGCAGTGACGCGTGACATACCCGGTCAAATGCTTTGGATATGTCAAGCGCCACCACACAAGTCTTCCCATAGTTCCTAAGGGCGGAAAACCATAAATCTGTTAGATAGAAAAGTATATCTCCAGCAGAGCTCAAGCACCGAAAGCCGTACTGGCAATAGAAAGAAAGGGAAAGAGATTCCAGATGATCTAAGAAGTGAGAGTTGAGAAGGGTTTCAAAGATCTTAGAAAGAATACAAGTGAGAGCTATAGGGCGATAGTTAGAAGGATCAGAGCAGCATCATTTTTTCGGAATAGGTTGGACATATGCGCGCTTCCAACATTGAAGGAAAGGGTATTGAGGCATAGAGAATATAGTTGGAAACGAGGGGTGGGGTTAGCACGGAAGCACACTTCTTCAAAATCTCGGGAAAGGAATGCCATCTGGGCCACCCACCTTCCTAACGTTCATAGATTTCAGGAGCTCATGCACCCGATCAAATGAAATGACAGGTAAAGGCATAGGACACCTGAGAGGAGAAGGATTAGGAAGAGGAATACCAGAATCGTCCAGGGTTGAATTAGAGAAAATAGGAGGCCAAAGAGATGATTTGTCTTTCAGTTGGAGAATTAGTGACAAAACCATCAGAGCGGATAAGAGGAGGAAAGGATGATTTATAGATGTTAGAGATATTTTTGCCAAGAGGCCAGGAAGATTTGTCAGTTGGGAGGGCCAAAAAGGTCAGAACACTTTTGATGAAAGCCGGCTTTGCTCGTCGAAGAGTATCCCTGCAAACGATTTCTAGCTGAATGAAAATGGCAAGAGGATAGGAGAACGAGAATTTTTCCACACCCGATAAGCATTGTCTCTAGCCTGAATGGCCAGGGAACAAGCACGATCGAACCATGGATTTTGAGGAGAAAAGATTTAGTCCAAGAAGAAATGAACCTGCTCATCCCATTAACAATTATAGTTCCTTTATCCGCAGAATCGAAAGTGTCTTAAGAGTCAAAGCAGTCACTTCAAATTATAGTTAGCGTAGAAGCAACGCAATGCCCCCCAATCGGCCCGATCAAAGTGCCAGAAAAACCGCATAGGGCAGGATAGAGATGTTGGAGAGAAAGTATTAAAATTAAGTGATATAAGGTTGTGGTCAGATTTACCGATAGGAGCGAAGGTGGTGTATTTATAGAGAGAAGGACTAGTGGTAAAACATAGGTCAAGTGTGTTCAAGAATCGGTTGGGACGATCCGGAATGTGTGTAGGTTCTTTAATTAGTTGCTCCAGATCGTTGAGAATACTGAATGATTGGGCTTCCTCCCCACCTAAATCAGTATGAGAGGAACCCAACAATTCAGTGTTGTGTACATTGAAATCCCCTAAATAGAGAACCTCAGTATTTGGATGAGAAGATATAAGTTTCGTGAGAAGTAGAAAGGTAATCAAAAAAGGCATGAAAATCTGTTTTGTTAAAAGAACAGTAGCAGAAGCACAAGATTATTATAGTAGAAGGAAGAAAGATTTTAAGCCACAGAACATCAAAGTTAGGAGATTCGAGATTCTCAAGACGTGTTATAGGAGTGTTTATGTTTACATAGGCGCATACTCCACCCTTCAGACGGAAATTATAAAATAAGTTATAGTTGGATATATTAAACGAGTTGAAGGATGAATTCTTAGCCATCTGGGTCTCAGACAAGAGCATAAAATTAGGTTTAGAGTTAGAGAGGTAGTATTCCATGGATGCAGAGTTAGAGTGCAAGCCATTGATGTTGGTAAAGTCAAAAGAAAGCCACGCCTGTGCAAATCTGCTATCATACACGCACACAATCACAAAAAAAAAAAAAAAAAAAAGACAGAAACAAATAGAAAAAGACCAAAGGAGAAATGAGAAAAATTTATTCGTACGCTAAAACCTAAATTTTAAAACGATAAAACCCTATTTACAGCAAATATCTAAAATATGAATAATCCAGAAAGTTTAAAAACACTCACGCACTCATACGCAATTGCGTACAAAAAAAAAAATACTATTGATCAACTAAAAAAGTAGATAAATCTGTATAAATTATAATAATGGTTGTCCAAATAGGTAAATTTTACGCTAAAGAACAAGTTGGAGAAACGCTAAAAATCAAAGTTAGAAAGGAAATCGAGGAAAAAAAAAACATAACTTGGTAGCTACTAGCTATCTATATCGAACTAGATTTATTATTGAATCTAAAAGTTTCTCATAATTTTTCACCCAAAAAGTAAGAAGTATCGGCTAAGTATCGGCCATTTTAACCGATACCGATACCGATACCATCAAAAATGGCCGATACTACCGATACCGATACCGATACTATCGGTACATACCTATTTTTAACCAATCAGTCCTTTAGTCATTTGGCACACTCTTTCAACCAAAATACCAGCACTTCCCTACAACACTCAATGAACTAATTTACCTATAATTCTACAGTTACCCTTATCTCCCTTACTCTTATATAAGGGTACTATTACTGCTCTCCTCCAATCCCTCGGAACTATGCCCTCCATAAACGCTTTGTTACACAACTTCCAAATCCAATCAACCACCATCTCGCCTCCATTCTTGATCATTTCACCAGTAAATTTATCTATACCTGCAGATTTACCATTCATCAACTTTCTCACTCTACCCATTACCTTCTCTTTACTAATGACCTCATCCCCAAAATACCTATTCCTTCTTGCACTATCAAACTCACACACATTCACTATCACCTCTTCATTACTGTCAATGTTATGCAGATTTTCAAAGTGTTCCCTCCACACTCCCATCACATCCATTTCATCAGTTACGAAATCACCATCTCTATTCATTATTCTAAGCAGATTCCCCTCTCATTCTTAACCTTTCACGCTTCCTTCCAGAAGAGCTTATTCCCTTGTAAGTCCCCATTCATCCTCCTTCCAAACTGTTCATTTACCTCTTTTTTCCTCCTATGTATGCACCTTTTAGTATTTATTTTTTTCTCCTTATAATTCCAAACATCTTTCTTTTGAAACTTCATCATTGGCTTTTAGTACCTTCAGCCATGCTTCATTTTTACTTTTAACCACTTGCATCACCTCTTCATTCCACCACTCACTGTTAACACTCTTACTTCCTACCTTAGCACATCCATATACTTCCTTTGCACTGCTAACAACTGCTTCCTTCATTTGCTCCCAGATTTGTTCAGTTTCAACTTGTTCACATTCAACTGATTTACTTAAATACTTATCCTTATTACCTTGCTTCACTTAACTTCTCACTCTTAATTCTACCCACCTCCTTCCTTATCACCTTCCTCTCCATCCAAGCCCCCACTAACTTAATTTTGCTTAAAACAATATAATGATCCTATAATCCCATTCCTAACCCCCCTCACTGATTTAACATCCAACACATACTTCAACAT
>JABUQX010025135.1:0-20000 GCA_015478945.1 Trachelipus rathkii | reverse complement strand
AGTAAAATACGTGTGAAGCAAGGAAACATAACGAGTTAGCATACTTCTATTGCAGTATAATTTTAGGTTTAGGAATTAAAAATTATTATTGAAAGCTACTTCGGGCAGAGAGGAGTATAATATTATGTAATTGAATATACGAACGAGGCGACAGTCAGGGCAAAATGAGAAGATTTTTAATTTACATAGAGATTTTCAAGGTGCTGTTAACCATCTTTAAAGCCATCTATTTTTCCATCCTTTTATCTTTATCCCACCTAACGTACCCAGTTGGATGTGAGTAATAAGGAATACCATTTTGCCATTATTTAATTGGTGATATGTTATAATTATGTTATAATATATATATTATATATAATAGATTATAAAATAAGGATATGATAGTGATAGTGATAATAAAATAATATAAGTAATTATTAATGAAGTCGGTGACTTCGAATTACCTAGATGGTGACCCCGCGAGTGATATATTAATGTTTCCGTGATTATGGGACAATATACTCGAGTACGAGTCCAGTAGAGTAGCAATGACAGTGATCATGGCACCTGGTACATATGGGTTAAAACTAGCATAAATAATAATAATGTAACTTAAGGTATTATTTTTGTTTTAGAATTGGAGTCAGTTCCAGCATTTTTAAATTAGCCGACACCTGCTCCAGCATCTTAAAATTAACCGGCTCCGATTTGTTGTGATATATGTGAAACTCAAATGTCCTGTGTATAATATATTATATGTATTATAAGAGGAATTGTCTTTTTTAAGTTTAGTCGTGGTAGGAGGGGGTTTGGAAGTAAGGTAGGTAGATGGTGCAGTTGTGAACCTTTTCTTAATTTGTTATTTTATATGGAATGATATTCGATAAAAGATAATAATAATACATAATAATTAACAATTATAATCAACAATGGGTATTCCAGGGAACTCTTGAATATATATACTTAATATACAGTATAATAATAAATAATATAATTAGGATCCCTTTCCAGGTTAATAATTGTCTAACTGAAATGAGAAATAACTAAAATTAATATTAATTCTACTAATATCATTATACTTATGTGATAATCTATCTTATTAATCTTAAATCTTTTAGTTATTTTTATATTTATTATATATATAAAAGCGCCCGATATTGTAGATGTTAGAAGAGACACTTTCGATTACAAAGCGAGAGCGTCCTCAGGTTCGCAATACTGGTGAGTAACTAAGATCGCGGGTGGATTGAGAAGAGTAAAGCTATATACTCCCCTGAGACGATGGCTCACTGTACACTGCATATCGAGCATTAAATAGAGTACAAACATTCACTACCTTTGATTAGGGTAGCTGCTTAGAAGTCAAATGATGAATGTTATTCCTTGTAAAATAAAAAGAAAAAACAAGAAAAAAAAATAAAATATCATAAATAAATATCTATACTATTATCTTTCGATATGACAAAAGTAAATAAGTTATTTATATAATATAAATTTCCTCTTTATAACTACATAATGTAATCTAACTATATATATATGTACAGTTAACAGTAGTTAAAAAAATATATATTTGATATAAATAATAATTATAATATATTATTTTTTAATTTTATTGTTATTTTATTATTTTCATCTAAAAAATATCAATATTATAAATGATGGTTTAAAAGCGTGGAGGATAATAAATAAATATCTATATTATAGTTCTAGTTATCGCAGACTTAGTGTAAAAATTGGAAAATACCCTATTAATCATATATATATATATAATATATATAATATGGCTATTTATAAGTGGTGGACTCCAGAAGCGAACATCAATAATTAATGATCGTTATTTTAATAATTTTAGGTAAATACATAGTAAATTTTTGGGTAACCTAACCTAACCAAACAACCTAAATTTAACCTAACCTAATATTAACGGAGCAAACCTCTTATAAATGTCTTTATTCTTACGTGTTCGAACAAGCTATATATACTTATATATATATATATTATATATATAATATATTTATATATATATATATATAATTATATATATATATAATATATATATATATATACTATCTTATTAGTATAAGGCATATTGTAGAACTACTGAGCGAGGACTAACCGAATGAAGAGTACATAACTATATATACTCTAACTCATTAAGTTTACATTATATATACCAGTTTGTCATCAGTAAACTTCCGAGGTTGGAACACGCTATTTGGTTAGTTGAGGTTAAATTGAAATACCAACATACTCACTAGTTTACGAAGTTACAAAAGTATCGACAAATATATGCACTAATATATATATGATATATATAATTATAATTATAATATTTATAAATATATAATTATATATAATTATATATATAATATATATATTATTATATATAATATTATATTAATATATATATAATAATTAATATATATAATATATAATATATATATATAATATATATATATAATATTTATATATATATATATAATATATGAATATATATAGATATAATAATTATTATAATATATATATAATATAATGTAAATAGATATATTAGAATGTATAATATATATTAATATAATATTATTATATATAATATATATATATAATAATAAATAATAATATATTAAAATATATATATTATATATGGCCATAGCAGTTACTGGGTATTGGTCCAGACATTTAGATATCTACATTAAAAACTATTAATAGTACACAGAGTTAAAACGGAATATAACTATATTGCTGTTAGAGAATGCCTGGCTAATCCAATTTTAGTCCTGGAAATGAGGTATAAAAATAAAAATATTAATAGTATTATAAGTAGTAATCTCAATATACATTAACAATAGACGTACATGCACGATATACAGTATATATCTTATTTCGCGTAAATTATAGTTCTGAAGTATAAATAAAAAATCAACACAAAGAAAGTATTAAAAAAAACATGTCTAAAAAAACTAAAAATTATTGTTAATATATATATATGTAATAGTAATATGATTAGAAGGCCTATTTAAGACCTTTTTAAATTTGGAATTCATCGTAAAAACTAAATAGATCATACTATTAAAACCAATTTATTATCGGCGCACATTCTTAGGGCGGCTCTAGAGAGAATCACGTAACAAGAGTGCAATCCTATGGGCAATAGTATTATTCCAATATCCCACCCTTAGAGCCAGGCTAAGAGCGGGATACACCTCAGCGAACCACCAGAAAAATCCAAAGAGCGGCGCTGGTCCGGAGACCCCTCCCCCGGAGGGGGTGGAATAATACTTCACCTATAATTTCCCCGGAGTAAGGTTGCCGAGAAAGAGACACACAGAAACTCCTGCCAATCGAGGACCCGGGCCAACAGTTCATCTTGGGTATGTCTTAGATAAAAAAAAAAAGTCAGGTAGAAATTTATAAGAACAGAAACGTGGTGTGACTTTAGCCTGTAGAGTCTAGACGCAAACCAATAAAAGAGTACTTCGGTAAAGTAGGACCTGTCTAAAGTACGTCATTATACAATTTATTAAACAATAAAGATCTTCTATTTTTTTTAAACTCGTTTTTACATGTTATCCCCTATGTAGATTTACCACAGTGATTCTCCAGAAGACATGTATTCCCTGTATTCGCCTGTAGACCTTATTTGTAGTTTTTGAGGAGGAGTAGGAGAACGACCATATAAGGAGATACCTAGCCGTATACTATTGATTAGACCGTACCACCTATGTAGATCATCGAGTAGATTACCCGTATAATAGGTCCTTCATTAGTTATAAACCTACCAGTACCCTAAAAAGGGTAAGGCAAAACTCACGATAAGTGAGGGGTATAATATATATATATATATATATATATATTATATATATTATATATATATATATATATATATTATATATATATATTATATATATATATATAATATATATATATTATATTATATATATATATTATATATATAGTATATATATATATATATATATATTATAATATATATTTTACATTTCCAGGACTAAAATGGACCAGCATTCCAGCAATGTATCCCTTTTCCTTAGCATTAATAGTTTTAAGATACATATGACGGACAACCTACCGCGTGACCATTATATATATATATAATATAACCTACTTATATATATATATAAGTGTATGTATATATATTATATTAGGCCGTGATACCTAGTTAGTATGCCGGGATAATACCTGAGGGGGTGAGGGCTACGTATAGGTAGTATATCTATACTTGGGGAGCCTAACCGTATCTAGTAACTAGGCCCAGTAGGGCGATATATAACGGAGGTATCACAACTTGTCATGAAGACAGAGGACGCGTTCTGGAGACAGAATATATACTCGAGGACACGCAAACAATGTCCCAATATTTTTACGATATTCAAGGCGCACGCGACACAGTGGTTGTAGGGCCCAGCTAAGTTATCTCTCTATTATACTAAAGGGTAGATAACTCAAGTAGTTAAATAGCAAAGATGGAAAAGTCGAACGGGCCTGTCTTACTGCCTCCAGGCGAGTGGACGACCGGGGCTTCGCCCCTCTGCCGCCACTCACCGTCGGCGTCGCGAGCCCCCTAGCTAGGAAAACGTATATTTAAAAACTCTTTATTTTAAAAATTAACCATATAAAAATTAAAGCGAACTGAATAGAAAAAGGACAAACTGGGAGTGGAAAGTGACCCCTCCGCCGATTTCTTTTCGGTATTATGTGAGTTATAGCTAGACGAGCGTCGACGCATGAACCAGGAGAATCACCGAGAGAGTTCTGCTCGAGATTTTGCCGAACCTGGACGACTCCAGTGTCTCTTGATGTGAGACTTCCCTGTTTAGAGAGAGGAGTAAGTCGGCGTATATGAAACTAGGTAAGGCAGGTAAGTGAGATAGTATGACGATAGACTCGGGGGGAGCTATATACTATTTATACTAACTGTATATATGAAGTTCCATCCGCTATATATATATATATTTATATATAATATATAAGGGTACCCACCTACCCTTCACTAACCACATTACACACACCCATCACCTCAATTACACTATCTAACACATCAACATACACACACTATCTATATCTATATCTATATTCTACACCGTGCAGGAAATAATAATAATTTACTCTTAGTAAATTAATAAGTAATATATATTAATAATATATATATATTATATATATAATATATATTAGAGAATATATATAAATATATATTAAATATTATATATATATATATATAATAGTATATATAGATAATAATAGTTATAGTAGATATTATATATGTCAGCCTCCAGAAAGCAACTTGCACGTAACAAAAAAAACCATAACACGTTACAGGAAAAATAAAATAAAATTTTAAATTAATAGGAGATATTTTTTAAGACATTATGAATTAAAAAAAAAAATAATAACAGCTTTAAAATTAGAAAAATTTTAAATTGTTAAAATATGTTCAAAAATTTGATATGATATTATTCAGTTTATCGACTATACGAAGAACTTATCGCAACTCCGAGATGAGCACGCAGATTAAAAGGAGATGACCCAAATGGAGTTGATTTTTTTATCTTTTTTTGATATAAATAAAGAATGTCCCACGGGTAAACCAAAGAACGATGGCCAGTAAGGCAGAGGCGGTTCACTCACACGGTCCCTACCCCGGGGCGCACGCACGAACGGAGCACTCACACATGCAGCACTCTCGTCCCCCTTGTGCCCTACCGCTTCCGAGCACCTCCCGAACACACCCCAACGGGAAATAAACAAGAAAATTTCAAAACAATTCTCTCCACACGAGAGACAACGAACCAATCACAAAACACACATTTGCGCACCTAACCATCCTCTCCCACTCCTACCGAACACATAAAAGCAGCACACAGAGAACGAGCAACAACACACACTAACGGATCTGATGAAGACCATGACACAGGTTGATTATCTATCGAGGAGGCCCGTACCCTTTGCCAAGAGACGCACACAAAAGATCTTATACTAAATCAACAGAGCTCCGCTTATTAATAAA
Source organism: Trachelipus rathkii (assembly GCA_015478945.1). Lineage (NCBI taxonomy): Eukaryota > Metazoa > Arthropoda > Malacostraca > Isopoda > Trachelipodidae > Trachelipus > Trachelipus rathkii. The sequence goes on along the minus strand of JABUQX010025135.1, from coordinate 14,002 downwards.
TAATAGAATAAAATAATTTTTTATATCTAATAACTACACTCCGAAAGTAGCAATTTGCCTTGACCCTCACAAAGCAAAAAAGATAATTTAATTATTTCCACAGACTGATATATCTAATTTTATCTGTAACGATTACACAACTCCGCCATGATTGCCTTTCGGGCGCGGAAGGGCCTCGCAGCCCGAGCCAATGGTAGGCTCAAACCCTAAGTAGGGTTCCATGATAACTACCCCGAAGAAGCGCAACCGAAGGGCGCCAACCCGGGGGGCGGCCATAGAGTATATATTAGTATATAAGGCAAGAGGGTGAGAACCCAAAGGTGAGTATCGGCTAGTTAACATACTACCGGGGTATATTAGCCAGATAGCGTATAGACAAGGGGTATACTACGAGTCATTAGTGAAGTATAACCGTAGGTAGTAGCAGTATTAAGGTAGTATATAAGGTACGTAGCAGCGGAGGTACTAACCGAGCTAGGTGAGATAGGATAACGCAGACAATACTGAGTAAGGTAATCATCACCAGGTGGCCACGATCCGTCATCGATGTTGTAGACCGATGCCAGATGCAATGAACAACTAAAAGCTAAAGAAAAATTGCCCCTTATCCCTCCCTAAACCCCAAGCACTACGGATATGATATAGCGAGAATGATTAGTACCTAAGGATGATGGGCTAGAGAGAGTGACATAGTAGTGGAGATATATAAGTGTATAACCAGTAGTATATTATATATAAATATATAAGGAATGACCAAAGTATGAGAAGGCCATAAATATGGAGTAGGCATAAGGAATAATATATATAGATATGAGTAGGTCTACAAGGAAGTAATATAGTAGCCAAGAGAGCAAAAGATGGCAAGGGAGTGACCACAGATAGTGAATGGCACAAGATACTAAGTAATAGGCCAATAACAAGGGCCAATATCGTAGTGAATAGGCCTCATACTTAGTAGTGACATAAGCCGTGAAGCGAGGTTAACTAACCCCTGATAGCCTATAAGTAGAAAGATAGCCCGAAATGTAGGGGACTAAACCATATACTTGAGTATATAATAAGAAGGGAGGAGGAACGAAGGGGTTACTAAGTAATGACAAAGGTACCGATGGGAATGCTTCTCAACGTGGATGAAGGAGGTTTGAATGATCTAGGTTATCTAAATCATAATTAAGCTACTTATGAAGATATATATAAATAAATATATTAAATATAATAAATAGATGTATATATATAGTAATTAATATAATATAATATTTGGATTTAAAAACCATCAAAACTCAGAATATCTCAAAAAACTAAATAAGGGACTACAGGAAAAGGAAATACAGTATGTTGGGAATCCTGTGTAAGAATTTAAATTGCGGAACTGTCATATATAAGAAAAAAATGAAATAAAAAAAAAATAAGGAAACTTGTCACTTTAAAGGAAGGATTTAAACCGATAGTAGTATATATACGAACAACGAGAATGTAATATCGATTTTATGTTCGAATATATTTCAATAGGAGCTTGATGTAGTATGCGTATCAAGTTGGACCAATAAGTATTTTTAGGTTTATGATAACATGAAAGGGAAATACGCCCAAAGGCATACACACTCGACAAAGATGCGGAAAGCGAGTGCAAGCAGATCCCTGCCGCCTGAGCAGCGGGGGCGAACCAGGGAGGGAGAGCTTATCCGACCATCCCCACACCACCCTGCTGCACGCACACACCGTGCACCACCGCCTCCCGACGACCCCGCCACACACAAACAATAAATACATCTAAATTATTACTTATTTATATTACAAAAGAGTGTGACAACCATATAAAAATTATCAACACACAATGGGCACGTAAGAGAACACATCATAAACACCATGTGGATCGAGAACTATTCTCGACCTCGTTCGTATTGGAGAGTCTTTATATGCATAGACAACACATAACAGCGCATCGCCAGGGATCATCGAGCCGACAAATAGAGCAATCTACTGCGAACTTAGCTCGATTATACCAATGAGACCATCTTACCATGATGACACCACTTGCCATATCTAAACAAGGATAAGCCCATGCCCAAAACACTAATATCCTACCCACAACACTACACAATAGCCTACACACCAGAAAGGCGAATACCATTGTTTGGAATCCCTTGAGCATACAAGTTTTATCTAGTTAGGACAAAAATGTGGACCAAACAAAAAAAGATAATAACATCTAAAATAGAGAAATCAACATGGCTATTTTTTTTTTAAGGAGCCAAGAGAGCACAATAGCCTAAGAGACATCATTACACAAGCCCAGAATACACGATACTTTTCAGCTTACCTACACACAGGATACACGGACACGGACACAAACACAGAACACGATGAATTGGATGAGTGGAAATATTAATATATATATGTGACCTGCAACTGAGGTGAATATGAGCTACGCTAAGTACAGGTGAAATACCTCAGCAGAGGCCTAGCAATACGGGTGTAGGTAAATATATAAGGGATAGGCCGTCATAAGCATTATGGATAGTAGCATGATCTACCGTCACCGTGGCTTAACCCTATAATCAATCATAAAAATAATTTGTTGTTATAACATAATATTATGATTAATTTGTTAAAGGTATTTACATGCTCAATCGTAGGTAGCTCGAGCCGAGACGAAGGACATGAACAGGGGAGACGTTTTCAAGGAGGCCCGCGCGGGAGCCGAGAGGAACGCCCTTCGCCCCGAGCGCCAAACCACACCAAAGAGAGACGGAGGCGGTTCCCGGCGCCGCCCGTTCCCGCCCGCACGGTGGCGGGCAAAATAGCGTCGCTACACCGTAGTTCCCGCAAATCCGGAATTAGGCCGCGAGAGATCCACCGCCGACTCCCGCCCCCGTGCGCCGCCAGCATACCACGTGTGGGATACTCTGCAATTATGCGTGCGTTCTCTCAAAGCGAAAAGAAAAAACAAAAAAAATAGTTATATCAATAAATGTCTAGTATTCTATATATTTTAACCAAGTACAACCAATTATAAAAAGACTACTTTATTTATTAATCTATAATAATGATATGGTCATAATTATTAACCAATAATTTTTTTATTTTGCCGAACTCTTAATATATCAGATTATAAACCCTCACTCATAATTAACAATATCCTTGACCAGATTCACAAACATTTTTCCCTTGTAATGACTATTAGAGAGCACTATTTATTGAATTATTGAGTTGTTATTGTATTCAAATATCCAAATTTTCACTCATACTTTTATATAATTATATTATTTACTTAATAATACTTATTATTAAATTTATAAAATATTTTTAAAATTATGAATATAAATAAAAAGAACACTAAAACCATGAGTATATATATAAGGTATATAATATATAACTATATATAATAATTAATAATCATTATTTAACATTTGATTCAGGGTAATCTGATATATATAAATGAATTACTAATAGAAAACATAGATCTTTACAGACTACTGAGAAAGCAGTATAAAGCAATAAATCAATTATAGTAATATATGGTAATGTTACCGAGAGATTGCCTCACCCACCAACACGAGAATTTTTTATGAAAATCACAGGAATTGATATACACTCCCTAACAGGAAAAGTAGAAGTAAACCAGAAGAACAGTGCGGTAGGACACAAAAGCGATACAGCAGATCAATCGCGCAATGGCGGGGACCTGCCTCTAGGTGACATCAAAAAAGTGTACCGGGATGCGAGGAGGGGCCTACTCGAAAAGACTTGTATAGAAAGAGAACCCATAGAAAGCTTGGTATATAAAAAACAAAACACTAAATAAATTTTTTTTTTTGAAAATCACAGGAATGAATAACACTCACTATGAGATAAGTATAAATGATCGAGAGTAATAGAGAGGGAGGAGGAAACTGAAAGGGAGTGGAAAAGAAGTACGAAAGAGGAGTATGTTACGGCACAGTCTTCTTTAGGAAAAAAAGTTACAGCCTCTGAAAGTTAAAAATTTTCCCATGGACTTTCTTAATAGAAGTAAGAAAGAAAAAGAGGTTGAGAGGTAGGGAGGGACCCAGGTGCTATCGTTGTTATGGGCCATACCATGAGTGTTCGAAATGTGTATGAATGAAAGTATGTTGGTATGAATTGAGCTGAAGACGAACAGAGTAGTTCTTATGCTCATGAGATGTTACTGCTAGGACTCGCCCTAAACAGGAAAACGTGATGTGATATCGAAACACACACCTGACCACACTACAGCAAGACAGCACTATCTACACAACACACATCGAACAACTAAACGCACCATATCGAGCACACACACCAACACACACACACACCCGCACCAAGAGCGAACCACTCAAAATATATTCAAGCAACAAAATGAAAGATCCTAAGTTGATTTTTAAACAACGTATACTATATATTGGAGAAGAGAAGAACCCAGGTGTAGAGGGAGCGTGAAGTATAACACCATCAGAAAGGACGAGAGAAGCAACGGAGCAGGCCAAAAAGGAGAACGAAATATTTAGGTGCACGAGAGTGTGCGTGAAAACTCGAAACTAATTCATAAGAAATCAAGCAGAAAGAGCGATTAAAATTAGGATACATTAAAATTTTAGAGTAAATAATACCCTATGTTATGACGTTTGTATCAAATACAAAGAAGCGTGGTGTGAGAACGAGCAAGGGGAAAAAAAGGGGGACAAAAGGAGAAAGGGAGGAAAAACAGAGAGGGACGACCCCGTGTTGACGAAAAACCACGTCAAAAGGAGTGCAAAATTGAAAGCCAAAAAGCAGCCCTCGAAAGCAGCCCTATCATAACTAAACCATAGCTATAGAAATGCTAACGGTAGGGTAGCGAGGATATATAAACGACGTAACGTATAATATATAGACAGCAGCGTGATAATCCTATAAAAGGTGGTAAAAGAAGTGTAATAAAAATAGAACAAAAGAATAAGCGGCTATACGGCGAAACAAAATACATATGTTAGTGGAGGTGAAATATAATCATTTACAGATAAGGGATGGTATAAAAAAAGAACATAAAGCCACATTACAATAGTAGAGAATAATATAGTCTGAAAGTACTCAAGGAACGAAAAAATTAAGTCAAAATGATAGTAGTGAGGAATAGTAAGTGCGAAGGTACTAGTTAAGTGATATAGGGGGTAGTAGTAATATAATGATGATAACTATAGATCTATAATAGTATAAGACACATATTTCGCGCCACCCGCTATTCAGAAAAAGGGAAAATGTATCAAACAGCAACCGCACGCTAATATAAAAAATTCCGAACAAGAGACGAAAAACGGACCGCGCTCGAAAAAACCCGGAGCTTGGAACAAGAATACTACTGAGCCGTTGTAGAATAAGGCACGAAGAAAAGGACCGGAAGGGGTACCCGGGTGCGATGAGCCGTTAATTTCCAATGTATTCTATCAAAGGCAAATAAGGAGTAGGACACCACGCAACGACCGGGGTTGCCCCGAATAAAAAATTAATGTGTTGTAATTGTTTTAAAATGCATATAACAACGAGAAGCCTAAAAGTGAGCACGACAACCCAAAGAGAGAGAATTACCGAATCGCCCAAGAGTTCAGAAAGAGCAGGTCTCCATCACGGTTAAGGCCCTCACAGCACGACGGCAGGACAACAGAGAGGGGACTTGGACAGCGCTCAGTCCACAACCCAAGCACTCTAGGTACGCGCAGCCATGTATCGGCTCGGGAGCCCGCTATTAAAAAAATAAAGTCAAAACAAAAAAAATGCGGAACAAACAAGGAAGGCCGGATAAGTATCAATGATAAAAATGAAAACAAGTAGTAATAAATATGAAGAGTGCGAGCCACAAGTCTGGGGAGCGAAGAACGCCTGTTTCCTCTTTTCTTTTATTGGAGATTACAGCCTGACACGTCCATAGCGCAGAGATGTGACTGCGATGAGTTAGAAACCCATAGGGTTCCAGCCCGAATAGTATTGCCGGGCATAACGATGAATAGATATGCATCTTTTTACTGTGTGAGGACGGAGTCCTCTGTGTTAAAGGAGAAAAAGTGCCCTATGGAAAAATAACAGGGGTAGGCATGAATGCAACGTGAATGAAGCCGGACCGGTGAATAATGAGGCTAACAGAAAAATATAACGGTGAGTAGTCAGGGAAATATCATTAGGCTATTTAGGTAGCAGTGATGGTGTAATAGGTAACGGTATATCTCTCTATATATCTATGATGAGATAAATATAGACAGTAGGCAATAATAAGCGTGATAGTAAATATACAAGAAGAAATAATTGGAAAAGTATTAGTATGGTATGGTCGTATTGAAGTAAGAAAATGAGGGTATTCTTGGAAGTGCAGTAAGAAACATAGTGGTTAAGATAGATAAAACGGACATATATGATGGAGCGAAGAAGTAGGAATATATATATATATATAAGGCACGAGATAGTAAAAGAAGTAAGAAGTGAGCACTTATAATTAACTGTATTAAGCTATTTAAAAACTATAGTGTGAGCTAAGCAAAAGACGCTAAACGAGCGCCGGGCAAGTCGCGAGAAAAACCCTGGAGAAACTGAACAACCACGCATGTGAAACCGCCTGGCTCAAAAGGACTTACCTGGTCGGCCAAAAAGATGGCAAGTTCTGAGATGCCGGGATAAAAACCGTAGAAAAACTTGTCATAATACAAGAGGAGAAGTGGGTGTCCTTTAAAATATTATCGTCCCAGGCCTTAAGTAGATCAGACCGGTTCAGGCCAGAAATGAGGGCGTCGGGAACATGGAGTTGAAAAGTTGAGTATACCCCATAAATCCCGAAATGATAAACGCGAGGAAAGACAACGGGTGGAGCCAATCAATAAGTTCCCGATTTGAGAAGTGTACCATAAAACAATATATATTAGTTGCCTCAATTAAAGAAAGACTATTGTAATGTAATTAAAACCGGAGAAAACAGGGAGTAGCCGAAAGGATAATGCCGAAGAAGAGAACAAAGAGGCCGGGGGACGCGCGCGGGCGCCACCGCGGGGCGGGGACGGCGGGCGCTTCAGAACCAGCTGCCGCCCGACGTCTAGAAGAGGTCTGCACACGTCTGTGAGTGAGGTTGGCTCTTAAAAAGTTATCCCAGGAAACCGTCGATTGAGAGAGGGACAGCAAGAGAGCCGAGCGTTGCCGAGACTTGAAGAGGTGTGACAAGATTATTATGAAGGAAAATCTAATATGAGGTGTGTGTGTAATAAAAAGGCATCAAGCGAAGTACTTAAAGGATGGTCTCCAGCATAGCCCACGCAAAGACGGAGTATAGTCCATGCTATATCTGTTACCAAAAAAGCAGACTGTATTTGTGGCAGCAAAAGGGGATTGAGTGGACTAGCTCAAAAATACACACACAAAAGTTCCGCACGGGAGAAGTCACAGGGAGCCGAAGAGAGCGTGGGAGAGTTAAAGGAGAGTGGAAGAGAAGGCGAGTGGAAAGGTAAGACTTTATATTGCTGTTAAGTGGGATATTGTGAAACAGAGAGAAGGACACCTGGTGTCATGAGAGGAGAAGAAAGAAAGCTTGGAGAAAGGCGAGGGGAGGTGGAGTGATGGGTAAGGAATGGATAGGTCTGAGGGTGAAGCGAATTGGTAGAGGGTATTAATTCCATCCAAAAAGAAGGTGCAGTAGGTGGAGCCAAATATTCACAGGCGAAATAGTGCGGTAATTAGAAACGAAAGCATTAAAACGGTTCTGTGATCGATAAGAACATTTAGAAGACAATAAATGTGTTATTCACACATCGCAATAAAAGTTCGATGTGGATGTTTAAGAAAGCTGTGATCAATTAAAGCGTATCAGAAGGATCTAAGAGAGGAACTAGTTATTTCTTTCCATATAGATTAGAAACTCTACGGGAGTACCAGGCGATCTTCTCTGGTTTATTCTTATTAAAAAAGAGGTCTATACACACTAAAATTTTACTTAGTGAGTGATTTTCATAAGTGTTTAAAATCATTATACTTATATAGTCATTTCGATAATAAATCTGAAAGAGAAAGTAAAAGAATATATAAAAGGGCATTATTAATACACTAATAGAGAATTAGAGAGAATTAAACACATATAGATTTAGCGAGTTTGTAAAATAGTAGAAAAAAAAGGAGAATTATTGAAATAATGTAAAGTGAGAAATATTTATGATAAGAAGAATATTGAGAGATCTTAAAACAATAAAAATATTTAATTAAAACTGATTATAAAACAAGAGAATATATACTATAAGCAATTTTCTTCACATAACAAGAGAACTAAATGATTCTACTGTTAAGTTGTTGAAATTAGTTTTAATTCAGACATATTATTTTATATATATTATAAGCAATAGCCACAAAATACAAAATTACTAAATAACTTGATATATAATAAATTAACTATATTATATATAATGCAGACAACTAAACAACAACCTATATATAACCCACGCAATGTATGTAGATAATGCAACACTTATAGAGTAGATAGGAGATATGCGAGACGTGACAAGTAAGTAATAAGGACCGATATAGATATATATAAATCGATAGAAATTATGAGTATTTTTTTCAAAGTGTTAAAAAAGACTAACCAAGTTAGAAGCATTGATCTCTATTAATCAAGCTAATATAAAAAAAATATACCAAAAATACCAGATCGATAGAATCTCTCATAACTCTTTCAATATGAACCTAGGGGCCCCGTAAGACACCCATATGGGGGCTATCTAGGCCAGGGATTGTAATGATTCCTAATATATAATACCCACGCTTGAAGAAAAAGTAGCACTTATCGTGCACTCTATGGCATCCCATGTGACACTCACTTGGCACTCATTGACACTCACTTGATCACTATATTGCACTCTCGAAGTGGCACTCACTAGGGCACACCGCAACCCACATACTATTTATGTTTATTTTATTATCTCACTACACCAATCAGAACTAAATTTTATAGAAGACCCAGAGTCTCCCTATTATTCTCTCTTTCCTAAAAACGGATTATAATATCGGATATCTAAGCCAAGTGTTTTGAAGCCTAGTTCTAATTAATATTCCAGGAGTGCGATCAATTGCTGAGTCAGCAAGAAGGGTCATCAAAGATGACAGTCATTCAATAAAAGCTCTTCAAGGCGTCAAAAAAGCGACAAGGCCAAAAATGTCCCCTGGAATACAAAAGGCAGGTGCGACCGAAAAACGCGTTCAGTCGGTGCCGAAAAGAAAGTTAGGATTTTGACCGAAAAATAATGGGTAAAAGGTTTGCCATATAAGGGACCCATGGAAGACCAAAAGGTTGGTAGTGTGTTACGGTCTAAGGGGAAAGGAAGGGGAAGGATCGAGGGGGAGTTGTAAGTGTCAAGGAATGGTGTATAAGGGAAGGGGTGCACTGACTTAGCGAGCGAGGAGGGAGGAGGTCAGGGATGATCATACAAGAGGAAGAAGTAAAGCCTATAGCCGCGGATAAAAAATGGTGGGGTGGGGGAGAGGAGACCCCTGGAAGTGGGGGGGTGTCATTGAAAAAAGTGCAATAGGCTATTGCGGTATTTGACTTCTTCAATTAGATATTATTAGAATAAAGAATAAACATGAAGAACTCAGCACATTACTAGTTTGAAGGTTAAGTTTAAATGCTTTAATTAAATTATTAAATTGAAAAATCACTTTTGGAGTTGGAAGGAAAGAAATTAGAAAGAACAGAGCGCATAAACATTATGCAAGGTATATCCTAATTAATGAGTGTAACACTCAGGTAGCGACAGAGACATACCAAAGCAAGGGGACAGGGAGCGGCGAAGCTTCAAATGTAATCCTCACTTAATACCTCCTAAAGAACCCGGAAGACACGGTCATTTTCATGACCGAGGCACTCCGACGAAAGCCTTTATTTCCACCTTATCGAATGAACACGAATAAACTCAACGCAGCAAAGCCCGACTAAAGCACAGCCTCTAAAACCTAAGACAAAAAAGCGTGTCTTTTAACCTCGAAATATAAGGACCGCTCAAAATGAGGGGTGGAGTCTAGCGGACTGTCTTGATTTTAAAAAACGACGGATGCTCGCATCCAAGTGACCATAAATAATATATCTGAGAGCTCTATTCACCTCCTTGATCTTCAATTAAGGGCGTCAAGTAAAAAGTATCAAGTACCATAATAAAAGATTCAAGGCCAATAAAAGTAGTCACAAGTAGTCACCATAAAAGGTCAAGACCCAAATAAATAAGGTTAACAAGGTCAGGTAAAAAATTTATGGTCTAAATAAAAATTCGTTGGCACCAAATTTTATAGAAGTGGGATATGTATAGGTAAAAATGAAGGTCCATATATAGGGCTATTTCAAGGGCAGGTGGGTGAAAATAATAGGCAATATAGTATATACCTCATTATGTTTAAGCCTACTATTTTGAATTTTACAATATTATTTTTCATTATTTAAATATATCATATAATAATATAATATATTTCTACTTAATTTTAATAAGATATTATTATAGTGATAATGGATCTTATATATTTAAAGGGTATTGATGCCTATTTTTCATATAGTTTTCTGCGTGCACTAGCAGATATCTCGCCTGATTGTCTTGGCACACCTGGATCATACCTCTATTCCGAATGAGTACCTACTCCAAGTGCAGAGATTTCCGAAACACTGTTAAGCCCAACTACATGCTTGACTTACAGACCAATGATTTTCTGAATTGATATACGGAATTATTCATTTTACCGAAGTCCCTAGTTCAAATCCACCCAGAAGCATTCCTAGCTAATCTATCACCCAGCTTTCAGATATTAAATTCTGAGAATCTCTGAACTATGAAATCAACCATACATAGCTTCCTGAAGAAAAATATTATTTTAACTTATGTAGGATTTAAGAGCTCTATATTTCATACATGGTTTTAAACTTAATTTAAGTTATGGTTCTCCTTGCTCTTATTCTAAAATAGAATTTCCTCAGTCAAGTCTTCAAGTTTATATCCTTATATTTTAAATTATTAAAATAAGTATAAAATAAATTACATTTATTTAGATAGAGGTTATGTAAGGACGACCCAATAATAAACGACGATATGAGATGAGAGATGATAAATCGAGAGAACAAGGTGTAATTATTTTTCAATAAATAAAAGTACCAGCATGAGAGATACATCTCTCATTATCTTACGTGCTCATATGAGTATTAGTAATACACGAGAGCCGTACGAGCAGAATTGTGTAATACATGATCTTGCGCCTAATCGAATGTTCTCAATGATCTTTAAGATTGCCACTTCTCCAAGCTTAAGCGAATTAGAACTTAATCCAAGAATAATTGCTTTTTACTTATTTGATCTCTCCGTTGTGCAAATTTTATTAAGATGCGCATCTGTCTATGAGTAATTTCTGAAACAAATTCCATCATGCATTAAATGATCTAATTAAAACCTTAATCGTACACCGAGTGATGAACACCCACACTTCATGGGCAATGGTATAAACGCTCATACGACCAAATCTATAAATGTAATTATCATTAGTATATTCATAGTAATCTTTATTAAAAACAACTATATATATTCATTTTTGACATTCAATAAATATCTACTATTTACACTATTTACCAGTTCCTTGCGCTACCTTACCTCATCCCATTATTTAAAATTTCAATTCGTAAACTATGATCAATGTTATCTCGTAACCGCTAATTACTTTACCTCTTTATTTCGAATTCTATTAAAAACGTAAATAAACTAAAGCATTTAGGATATATATATAATATATATTAGTTGTAGAAATTTATATGCCGATTATTTATAGGTATCTAATCTAACTGCTAACTTATAATTTTATAAATATTGTATTTCTATCTTAAATCGTACCCACTTATATGATTAATTATTCTGAATTTGTGTATCTTTTTAGCTGAAGTTCTTGCAAAGCATTCAAAATATTAAATGCGCGCAATAATGCACTCCATTTTAAAGCAAATTTTTAAGTAGTTTTTGCTGTAATTCCAGCGATTTTCAGGGTACAATTATTTATGTGCAATATAATTTATCCAAAGTCTAAGAAGACATTGAGTTTTAGAAACATCTATTGGTCTCCAATTTATTTTCACCTATATCTAACAAGTTTGTCTTAACATATTAGTGATATCAAGTGACTGGAATTTAATCAAAGTATAATGTCTTCTTTATGTAAAATCCTTTTATATAGGTATGTGAATGCCAATAAAATTTATAATTAGAATTTTATTATTATGATTATAACTATTATATGTTCACATAATATTAATATATATAATATATAATACTAATAATTTTAGTAATGAAATGAGCTCATAAGTAATAAAAAGAATATATAAATTTGCAAAATTAATTTACTATGTATAAGTAAAAATAATAAAAGAAGTGAGTATATATATATATATATAAGATATAAATAGATAGAAATATAAAAGTAAATATAACGGAGTAATGATATCATTCATCTTAAATACCACTCTTCACTTATTATTAACAAAATCACAATATCAAAGGTATTATCGGTTTTAGTACTTCTATCTATCACCTTCTCCTTCTCTCTACTCCCTCCTTCCTATATATAATATTATATATATATATATATATATATATATATATAAAGATATATATATAATATATATATAATAATATATATAGTAATTAATTAAATTTATAATATTAATAAATTGTACTATTAATAATAAATAAAAAAAATAAAAAATAAAAAATACCCCAAAAGCCTGCTAGGTGGGTATATAAATTTATGGGGGTCTCCAAAATAATGTCGTAATAGTAACCTTCTCAATAAACTTATATTACTAATACGCTTAAGATATGCACTTCCCATTTATCATTATTTTGCTACGATAAAAAAAGATAGAAATTATTATTAATTTTTGAACACAGATATGTTGAACCGTAAAGCCCCGGTTAAAGCCCCGGAGCAGGTATCATTAGCCATGCATGTAGGGGCGATCAAAGAATACCCACGCTACGGTATTCCGGTAATTAAAAAAAATAAAAAATAAAATAATAGTTTATTCAATGGATACTCTTAAATATTCAAATCCCTCTGAATAATCAAAACTTTATCATTAAAGAGCTATCAAATATATATTCGGATGAAAATTTCGAATAATATGCTTAAAAATCCATTAATATTGAAGAGGAGGATATTAACATAATGTCTGCAAAATAAAAATTAGGATAAATGTCCATTAATTTTACTTTATGTTAATTATTAATTAAATTATATTTGAAATTCAAAGAAAGTTGTTCTCTTAATTCATGTTTAAATCGTAAATTAGAATCTATTAAAATGCCGAGACCCTAAGTGTTTACCTATATATCTTTACAATAGCTAAATAATTCATGCGCAGCCCGCCGATGTAATAAAATATAGCGCACACTCCTATACATAGAATATGAATATTATAACTAAAAAACAGATATCGTAAACATTTGTAAACATGACGGTATATAATTCATCATCTGCAAACATTGTTGCCAAACTATGCAAATAATTAATATATAATATATATAGATTAATATATAAATATAAATATATATATATATAATATAGATTGTAAGCTGTGTTAATTCACCTATATTGGGGAGACTATCGACCTAAAAAGAAGGATATATCAACACAAACATGATATTTTAATAGATAACCAGAATTTGGCTTTAGTCAAACACAAATCATCACCAGTCATCACAATATTCTACAGGTTAACAGCAACACCTCTTATCGGTAATTACTGAAAGTTTCTTTATATACAATTGTGAAAATAGGGCCATGAACACCGTCGAGGGGGACTTCAAGTTTGATTCCATCGTTAACAATATTTTATTGACAGATAAAAAATGGTAAATCATGGTTAACAAGATCAAACCTCCACCAACCAACTAGACCGCTGCTTTTCGGACGGAGTATTCGCTTTCAGTTACTACGATTTAGCTACCAAGATTGAACAAAGTGCAATTAGCACAGAAAA
>JABUQX010025134.1:0-10708 GCA_015478945.1 Trachelipus rathkii | reverse complement strand
TTTACGATCTTAGAACACAATGGAAAAATACTAGCATTAAGATTCAGAGAAAGTTGAGCTGAACAGAGCAGTTACCAACACAGAAGCACAATACCTCAAAACACGGGAAGAAATGCCATCCAATAGTGCCAACATATGCTATCTCAGGTACAAACATAGGGCATCTAAGTGAAGAAGGGGCTAGGGAGGGGGTGGCAAAAAAGTCAAAGATTTTTATCAGTAGTAGAACCAAGAAAGTCATTGTACTTTTATTAAGTGCTCTTCAAATAATATCTTTCAAACGATTCTGAGCGAAATGAAAATTAGCAAGAGTAATAAGAAAACGAAAAGTTTTTTTTTACAAATTATATCTCTATTTAAATACATTCTCGTATTCTTCGTATTGGTCAGGTCCTCAATTAACCCACCTGAGGTACCAGAAATTACCCTGTAGGGTTAGACCGTGTGATGCTGGAGAGGACACATAGATTAAAGTTTAAGAACTTACAACAAGGATGTGATCGTCAATATTTATTACTGCTGAAGGAAGAAGGTGGTGTAAAGACAAGTCGAATTATCTTTCAAGAAATAGCGTGGTAAGATCGGTCAGGAATAGATATGTAGATTTCCTTTAATATCCTATAAGATAAAGATAATAATCTTCTTTAACCTATTAGAGGAAGCCCAACAATTCTCGGTATTGTGAGCCTATTGGAATTTCCCAATTTGCAGGACCTCATCAATTTTGGTGGGGAGAAGATATGTATATAATATATATAAAATATATAATATATAGTTGCCAGTCTAATATATATATATATATATATATATATAATATATAGATATATATATAGTAAATACTGATACGTGTTAGCTATATCTATATATAATATAATATATAATAAATATATATAGCTATTTTTATACTATATATATATATAATATATAATAATATATATATATATATATATATAATATAATAATATATATAATATATCACATATAATATATATATATATATATATTATAATATACTATATATATATATACATATATATATATTATATATCTCTAATATATCATTAATTACATATATATATATATATATATTATAATATATATTATATAATAATATATATATATAATATATATATAATATATATATATATATAATAATATATATATACCTATATATATATAGTCATATATTATAGTAATTATGTATATCATCAAAATAAAGATGCACCCAGTTCCATCAATTCCATTAACAAATTTAATTAAACCTCAAATGAAGTTAAGGCCTAAAATTTAAAGAAGAAGAAGGCTTCACCATACACCCAACTAAATGTGAGTTCGGACATTGCAAAATATGAAAAAGTAATAAACTGTATAAAAATCTTTAAAAAAATACAGCTGCAAAATAACCAGCTCCTCTCAACAAAAGTAAAGGAATGTTCATAAAAGTCTGATTTTAATTAATGCCTAGAAATATTATTACCAGACCAGAAAATGTCATATTTCGTTTAGACAGTCTAATTTCTTGTCAAACCGATATTTGACATGGTCTAAAACTCTAAAAGTTATCATGTTGCACCAAAAGATATAATCTTATTATATATTATACTAACCATATATATATATTTTATATATAATAATATATATAAATAGGGTATATTATAATATATATATATATATATATTACATCCTAGCTATAATTTTCATTATATAGCTATATATATATATATACTATATAATATATAAAATATCTAATATACTATACTATATATATTATATAATTTCTTATGAAGCCTGGAGATAGAACAAGGAGTCGATATGATAATTTTGAGTATCAAACATTCTAGATAAAAAAAACAAATTTCCGTTCAACAATTCAGTCGGGTAGAAGAGACGAGGGAGAAGTTTAGTAAGAGCAGATATCTATGATCAATAAACTAAACACTACGAACTTAAGACTCCAATTTTATTTTGAAGGAATGAGCCTTTAATGAA
This sequence comes from Trachelipus rathkii, assembly GCA_015478945.1. Lineage (NCBI taxonomy): Eukaryota > Metazoa > Arthropoda > Malacostraca > Isopoda > Trachelipodidae > Trachelipus > Trachelipus rathkii. The sequence continues at coordinate 8,719 of JABUQX010025134.1, read as the reverse complement.
GTGGAATCCATCCTCGAAGTTATCGCCCCTAATTACTCCATTCAGGGCGGGCGAACTACACCCCATTTCAGAGTTAGACCATGTTTAACTAAGAAAGAAGTGATATTTAAATCCTTCCCAAAGAAATCTCACGAAGAAAAGGAACGTTAAGTACAAGCCGTTAGTCAAGCGTTAGTTCAAGCGTTACGACAAAGCGTAGGTTGTGGTTAATGCCTGTATACGAAGAAAGTAGTTTTAGGTGTTTGGAAATTATTTTTAATCTCGATTACGCAAAGAGAAAAAATGAGGTTGAGACATTGAAACAAACCGCGTTGCCTAGATAATTCGCTAATTCTGCATAGAACGGAAGTAGAAAAGCACGGAAGTCTTTCAAAAAACATGGAAAGGAGTATGCAAACGTCCAGATGAAGGTGAACGTCGAGCTATAGAAGCGGATAGTGGACTTATAATAGTAGATGAAGATCGTCTAATGAAAAATTACAATAATTAAGTTGGCGGATACAAAAAGTATTTCTCTTGAAGTATGCCACCAACCAGTTATAATAGCATTAAAATGATGAAAGCACATTGCACGATCCTAAAAACAACAGATGAGCTGAAGATGAAAGAAAAAAAAAAGATTAAAGAAAAAAAAGAGAGAGGGAAAAAGCAAAGAAAAGAAAGAAAAAAGTAACAGAAAAGAAATCTAGAGCAAGATTCCGCTTCTCTAAAACTATACGCCCCACTTTAATCTCCTCGTCTTGAAATCACTCCAAAGCTTAGCTCATTGACACTGATTGAAAGCTCTCCGATTATACTTGTTTCGCAAATAATCACACCAAGTCTGGATTTATCAAATGTCGATGACGGAATGAACACACAGAACTCTCACAAGAAAAGAGTTAGCAAATGATTAGTCAACCCAAAAATTATAGAATATAATTAAAACAAATGGAACCCAAGTAATAGACAGAGCAATTAAACAGCATTAACAAATAGAACAAAAGAAACCATGAAAAATAGAAGAGGAGAACCATCAAAAATTAGCAAATTATTCAACAAAAGGAAAACAAAAACTAAAAGGCACACAGAACCGAAAGAAAGTAGATAGAAATGATTGAATTAATCAGACTCATTACTCAAAATCCTAAAGGCTCCAACATAGATACTCACGTAATTAAGAATGAAGTTTAGAAATGTAACTAATTAGACCAAAGTAATCAAAATGCCCAAGTAACATCAGAAAGAAACATTAGTATTTAGAATAGATTAGACATCAAAGAAACAAGGCCAGAACCTTAGAATGAAGACGATAGATGTTAAAGCAACTCATCATTAGATTTTAGACAATATGATAATAACCCAAGTAATAAGACAGTAGAATGTAAGATCCAAGAAACATACAAGGCATAAATACACCTAGACAGAAGAGTTCAGATATTATAGTATACTACATAAAGAATTAACTAAGGGCCATAGAACATAAAGAATAAGTAGGCAATGTGTTAGACATAAGATAACAAATAAAGGCAAAGAGAACCAAGTATAGAAGAAGTAGATGTTAGACTACAAGAAACATAGGCCAAGATACGAAAGACAGTGACATAGATAATTATATATCATTGATTTAATAGTCATTCCAGAAAAACAATTGACAAAGATACTAGTAAAGAAGAGAGAATGTAGAAATGTATCCTTAACGAATATGTAATTTTTTTGCGAGACAATTATAATAACTAAATTAGGAGAAGTGTATGATAAGATTTACGATCGTTATCGGTTAGATAGGATAATACAAAAGAAACCAAAATAAGAAGGTAACGAAGATTAAGACAGTTTGGCACGACAATATAACGACACAGTTTGCCCGCCGACAACTCCGAAGATTAGAAAAATAGAATGCTATAGCCAAAATTATTCTTAATTAGCATCTCGGCTGGGGATATCCTGCCAAGATTTCGATATGAGAATTTACCACGAGATGCAGAATAAACAAAGAAGGTGGAAATAAAAGGAAGTAGATTTCCCAATGGACCCGCGGCGACACCCGGACCTCAATCACAAATTTCGACAGACTTTAGAGACGCATAATGAAGACTAAGACAAGACTAGAGGCCGTTCAGGGATCCCTATAGACTCTCAAACTCAATTCTGGATCGGAATGTATAGAGGCGGAATTGTCAAATATCCCCGTATCTTTCAATTTCAATTATCAATATTCTAAACTTTACTTCAGCGTATACAAAAAATTAATACAATGCTCTTATCATCATAACTAGTTGCCTGGGCAGTATGAGAATAACATGCTATACCGAGCGAACACTACTCTCTCGATCAGCTAATAATTGCAAAATTGGTACTCGGATTATCGGTACTCCGCCCCCAATCTAACCCAGACCATAGCAAAGCCCTCTATAGCCTAATATGACTGATATCTGTAAACCTCAATCGCGTACTACCGCATTTAAATGCTACTTTTCTTAATTATAGAGTAATCGGAAAAAACGATAAACGATACTCGATTACTTTTTTCCAAAAACTATCAATAACTATAATATAATAATAATTATATAATATTACTAATAATATCTAATATTATATATATAATAACTATAATAATATGAATATGATGTATATTAGTATACTAAGAAAATATGATATATATATCCTTAATCTGTAAATTACAAAAACAAAGGACGAGGGAGGAGAAGAGACAGAGATGTTGGAGAGAATGGCTTAGGGGGATCCATGTATAGAGAGAGGAAGATAAGAAATTCTCGGCTTCTGCATCTTAGACGAGATAGTTGATAGGTTTTCTGTCGAAGGCCAACGAGCGAATACGACATGAATCATGAATCGTCTCTCTCCCACAGTGAGAACACGCTACACATCCAAGGTAAATCACCATGATAAATATGATGGCAGAAACAGAATATCACAGGACAGAATTGCGCCATCAGCCTTATGATTAATAGAGCCTATAAATACTTGATTCTACTCAGTCAGGCTCTTAACCTAAGGAATGTTTTAAAGTGCTACTTCAGGCACGGAGTAAAGCAATATATCATTGGCCTCACTCCAAGATTACTAGGTACGGACTGAAGGTTGAAAACGAAGACAAGCTTGCTTGAGAAATAACGAAAGAGAAATGTGCATGTCAAAGTGAGTCCACTCAGACCAAGACGTGGTTTGACTAAGAAATAGGGAATTACCTACTTGCAAAATAATAGTTCAGAAACTAGAAACCAATTATATAGAACCGAGCTCCGAGAAGACTAGCGGCCCATGCACTCCAAACCATACAAGTGAACCCAATAGAAAGTACCCAGAGATATACTGAACACCGCGCGACGGTTCTCTATGATCAGGTTATGTCTTCGTTGGGAAGACCGAAACCCTGCCAACGTGAAAGACTATGGGATAACGCTTGGAAAAACCGCGAGGCAACCAAAGATACTAAAAATGCCTTGACCTAGATTAGAACACTGAAAGGAGGGCAATAACCCAAGAGCGCAAAACAGCTAATTCTGATGAGCTAGGAGTGGTTCGAAACAAGTACGCAAACTAACAGCCATGTGACAGTCAGATATCAATGCGTGAGCGATCAGCAAACGAACACATGAGGAGTGAAAAAAAGAGCTCAAAAGGAAAGGCTAAACAAAGCATTGGTTGCGCAAGGACAATTAATGGAAGAGTCACATTTATCGCATATAGCACCATGTGAGGGCAATCAAGGACGAGGATTTTATCGGACTGCCCCATGTCATCAGCAAATAGAACAGACCAGTCCACACACCGCAAGGAAATAATACAGCCGCCAATCGGGATGCGGATAGGCACCCAAGGCAGCAGCTTGGCCCCGCCAAGAATACTAACAGAACACAACAAGGAGAATAAGCGGAATATCTCAGAGAACTGTAAAAATGCGAACATGAGCATGAGTGAAGGGAATGCGGATGGGAGAAGAAAGCATAGGATGAAGGAGGGGAGGATGCAGCGAGGGGGAAGGAGTATAACACTATAGGAGGCAGATTAGGAGCGCTGAACTATGAGAACAACTCTGAAGCGATTTGGAAGTATGCGATACCATTAGAAATAAAAAAGAGGGAGGAGAGTAGGAAAATGAAAGAATTCTGAAATTGTTCAAAATAGGGTGTTTGGAACGGATCGAGCGACAGTCACCAGAGGAGAGTGCGGGAAGGCCAACACAATTGCGAAAGGCGATTCACATTATAAGGGAAAAAAGATTCAGGAAGAGTGGAAAACAGCTAACAGAGGATAGAAAACATTACTCTGTTCGGAATACTACTTGCGGCACTAAAGCAGACTACTAGTGAAAACACATGAAGAATGGAGCCACGAGCCCGGACATGGTGAAGCGGTAGGCTTGGCACGGCAGCACAGACAGAAAATCATGCCCGACGGATCTCTTGTTCGTTTTTTGAGAAATATAACGTTAAAGAAAAGGTATGGATAAATAAACGAAGACATATTGTAGCATTTACAAAGATTCTAAGACAAGCTTTACTGCCCATTCAGTGCCTATGGAAAGGGACAAATATCGAGAGAGTGCTAGAGAGAGAATATGCAGTGGATAAAAGTTGAGAGGAGAGCTGGAGAGTTTTAAATTAGAAATTAATAAATATGTAATAATAACAGAATATTGAGAATAAGGAATGGATTTTAAGGTGAGAACTGACGTCGTGAGAGGAATCAATGTCATAAATTTTGTTCCTGAAGAAAGGTAGAAAAGATTCGTTTATATTAGTTACATCGGTCTTAGAATTTAGAAGCTGTTTATAAATTTCTTCTTCAGAAGATCTAAATAACCAGAAATGAATTTTACATTACTGTCAAAATCCATTACAAGACCAGGGTTAATTATTATGGCTTTATCTATTTCAGGGGCACAATGAGTTAGATACATCAAGCAAGCAAAGCACATGGAAAGCATGATTAAATTATTAGTGATAAGAATTAGTAGTACCTTTTAAGGTTAAGTTTTACCAGAGTTGCCATTGGATATATAGCAGTACCTATTTAGGTTGATAAATATGGCGCAAGGGGGTGTTCATAACAAGATTGAAGTGGCGAAGATGGAGGAAATAAAGAAGAAAGTGAACTGTGGAGAGGAGACGACAGCAGAAGTAAAGATAAAGTTTTGTGGATATTGCAAGAAAAGAGGACACCTGGAGACAGATTGTTATACAAGAAAAGGTTGTTGCTTTAAGTGTGGAAGGACGGGACATTTGAAGAAAGATTGTACTGGAGAAGAGAAAAAGATAGAAAATAGTAAAGAGGTTAATGATTAAGCTAAACTGGTGTCTATTTTGTAAAAGAGAGGGTCATCTAGAAGCAAAATGTAATAAAAAGAACGGATGGTGCTTCAATTGCGGATCATCTGAACATCGAATATGGAAGTGTGAGGAGGAATTAAAAAGAAATCCTAAACCAGAACACCAAAAGAAAAACATAGTTTGTGGGTTTTGTAGGAGAATTTTGAGACGTCGAGCATTATTGTTATCATAAAGATTTAAGCGGTTTACTAGCGTATATATAGGCCATCATGATTGGGAAGCGTGGCCGATTATGATGAAGATATAGACGAAAGACAGCAACTGCGCGAACAAACGGTTGCTGAGTAGTTGGTAAAAGAAGGAGAAATCGAATGATGTACGAAAATTGTGTTTTTTTAGTATGGGCATGTGTCTGGATTTCTAAATTTGGGCAATGGCAGTTACACGCAGATTAGGAACTGGTAAAGATGAGAGTGAGTGAACAAAGAAATAGGAATTATGAGCCGCTCAGAAGTAGAAGAGCAGGGGAGGAGCATGAAAGTAAGCAAGCACAAACAAGGTTACAGGTGAACACTCTGAAAGAAGTTGAGAGTAATTCTTGTTTGATTGATTTTGTGAAAACAAAACGACATGCATGAAAAATTGATTAGCAGAGCTTTCGCGGGATGTCATTGGTTGTTATTAAAGGGAATGCCTAGAGTATAACAAATTGTAAGGATAAAGACATACAGAGAAAGACACAGTTGATGTAGATGCAAGGAGATTGATATAACAAAATCGGTGATAACAAAGCTTTGAAATATAAGACGATAGTGAGATTGAAGCGGGTTCAGAATCAGGAAACAGATGGGTAGAGGGGAAAGTACTAATGATGTAACGAACGAACCAGTAGATAAGATACTGTATTGGATAGGAGTGAAAACCAGGAAACAGAGTTTTCCATGATGATCGATAGTATGTTGTTTGAAGGATTGCAGGTAATTCGGCTTAAGAATGAGTTATAGCAGTTGATAGAAGAAGCAATAAGGAGTATAGTAACAGTCGGAAGAATTGAGGAGAGCAGAAGATGGGAAGAGACAGGTGACAAACAGTGTGAATCAAAGAGATGAAGGGCATGAAAAATTAGGGTAAATGTGATGATTGAGTTACCGACTAGTCACTTAAAGAAAAGGAGACTTATATGTAGAAAGCACAGAGAAATACAATAAAGGACGTGAGTTTTTGGAAAGAGTAAAATTGAAGTCATAAAAGAACCTTGGAGTTATTAAAATTTAATATGAAAGGGAAAATAATTTAAGATTGGTTTTTTTGTTGAGGTGGAAGTAATTGAAATTATGCAAATGTGGTGAAATTGAAGCCTGGAAGACGGAGTGAAGTTGAGAAATCTCGTTACAGATAGACAACGTGCTGGAACATAGCAAGATAGTACAGATAAGATAGAGGATTCTGAAAATATAATCACAGATGAAGATGTTTTTGAGGATGCCATGGGAACTGATGAATTTTTAGAACCTGAACAGGTTGTAAACTATTTGCCAAAACCGTGAGTTGAAATGGCAAAGGTCCCGACGAAGAAATTAGTAGACTGGCAGAGAGAGAAGGGAGGAAAGAGATTAAGGAAGAGGAAGAAGGGTGTGACTGAGAATAACAACAGAGAGCTTGGAAATAATAAAGGAGTCATGGAAACTAAAGACCTATACGATAGATTGGAGAGATTGGGTGAGGAAGAGAACTGTGTACGAAGTTGTAAGGTGCACTAAAAGTGAAAAGATAGAAAAAGAAAGATATTATGGGCATATCAAATCATACGAGGCCACCGTGTATTAAGACTATATGTACAGTGTAAAAAAATAGACTACAATAGTATAGAAGTCGTAGGTAATCTTACCGAATGTACCTACATTTCATTGAAGAAGGGGATGGATAAGTTAGATGGAAGAATGCAAGAAAACAAGATCAAATCGTGGAAGTATGAATTATGTACCGATAGAGAGATCAACTACTGAAGAGTAATGCAAAGTGTCCAGTCTACAAGAAGAGATACTGATAAAAAGAACCAGGGGCGAAGTGCTGAGAAGAGAAACCGCAAAGGTTATTTAAGAAAGAGTATGAGAGGTAATGAGGGGAAGAGTGGAAGTCAGTTAGAGAGAGACATGGTTACTCCCCGAAGAGATGCATGTTAAGAATTATTTAAATTACAGTAAAGGAATCGAGAAAAGAATGTCAGTAGAAAGATAGAAACTCCCTGTGATATTGAAAAGAAGGGAGAAGGAAGCATACAAGAGCAGATTGCAGCATTAAATAGGGATTGCGAAAGACGGAGAGGGAAAGTGTGGAGGGCAAAGATCGAGTAGAGATGAATAAGAAGCGAGAAACAGACAGGGACACCAAGCGTAGAAACGCAGAAGATTAGGTTTGAGAGAAAATCAAATTGACTGATAGTGGTGTAGAAGCGGAAAAACACTGCAGAGCAACCTGGAGGAACAAAGGGAAGGAATAAAAGAGCCAAACAACAAAGAAATGTGTAACATATACAAGTGATATAGTCTGTCATCAACAGGAGAGAAAACTTACGATGAAACAGGAGAGATGCAGAGGTATGATAAATATATAACAGCGGAAGAATCTGCAACTAGAAGAATGATGTAACAATTGCTGAAGGTGTGAAGTCCTCGTCCCGTGCAGAGAAAAGAACAAACATGAGCAAAACTACGAAAGAAGTACAGGTTTCACAGATGACCAGTGGAACAGAAAAATTAGTAGATCCCCTTAGAGGATATGAAGTGGGAGAATTAGTGGCCAAAAAAGTTGTCCTACAACATGGGTACGAGTTGACGGATCCTGGAGATGAATATTATGGCCCATATAAAGTCATTCAGAAATGTTAATCTAATACTTTTTACGACATTAAACATCAGTCTTGGGGGACTACGTTGGAAAACGTACATTACTCGCTTTTGAAGAAAGGGCTTTTAAAAGAACAAGAAAAATAGAGACTGAAACCGTAAGGAAATATTTAGCAGTGTCCAATAGGCAACAACATGGAAAAAAAAAAAGATAAATGGAGCGAACTAGAATGATTGTGAAGAATTTTTGCATATGAATGAATAGATTCAGCTAGAAAGAAAATTAATGATATTTTGACAACGTGGATAATATGGGAAGTACAGAGTGAAGCAACAAAAATATAATTTGTAGATATTTTGGTGCCAATGAAAATTGAACTATTCTATGACAGTGACTTTTGAAATTTAATAACAGTAATTTGAAGCCTGTATGTTTAATAAAACAAAAGAAATTGGGAATTTGGAAGATTATGCGTAATAAGAATAATTTTAAGAGCAATGATGACTATTTGATGAGAGGTATGAAATACTCTTAGTATGAATAAGACATTTTATTATAGACCATGACAGAGGAGTACCTCTCAGTACCGAAGGGGG
>JABUQX010025133.1:12500-15000 GCA_015478945.1 Trachelipus rathkii | reverse complement strand
CATCCTCCTCCTTCTCCTCTCAGGTGTCCTATGCCTTTGCCTGTGATTACATTTGATCGGGTGCATGGGCTCCTGAAATCTTATGAACGTTAGGAAGGCGGGTGGCCCGAATGGCATTCCTCCCGAGTTTTCAGGGAGTGTGCTTCCGTGCTGCCCCTCCTCTCGTTCAACTATATTCACTATGTCTCAATACTAACACTTTCCCTCCCAAGGGGTTTGGGGTTGGGGGGGGGGGGGAAAAAAAGCCCCCAACCCACCACGCCAACAAAAAAAAAAAACCCCCCCCCCCCCCCCCCCATTTTTTTTTTTTTTTTCGTCCAACCTATTCCGAAAAATGGAAGCCGCTCATGATCCTTCTAACTATCGCCCTATCAGCTCTCACCTGTATTCTACTAACATCTTTGAAACCCTCGTCAACCTCTCATTTCTAGACCATCTGAGAATCTCATCACTTTCTTTCTATCGCCAGACGGCTTCGGCGCTTCGAGGGTCTACTGGCGAAATACTTTCCTATCTTACTGATTTATAGTTTTCCGCCCTTAGGAACTACGGGGAGGACTTGCGTTTGGTGGCGCTTGACATATCCAAAGCTTTTGACCGCGCGTATGCGCACGCGTCACTGCTCTCCAAGCCCCTTCCTTTGGGTTCCTCCTTCTCTTTGCTTACTGTATGTCTAAGTTTTCTCTCAAATCGCCCCTCATAATCGAGCTGTTGTTGACGGGCGCGGACTTCTTCTTTTTTCTGGTCAATGTCGTGTGTTCCTCAGGGTTCGTCTTATCTCCTACTTTATTCTTACTTTTCATTAATGATCTTCTCACCTGCACATCTAACTCTATCCACTCGTATGCCGATGACTCGACCCTTCATTCTTCAACTCATTTCAATTCTGCTCCCTCTTTTACTTCTAGAATGTCCTCTCGTCTTATCTTTCCGATTCTATTCTCGCAGATCTGGATAGAATTTCCGGGTGGGGTCGTCTCAACCTTGTGAAATTTAATTCTTTAAAAACTCAATTTCTACAAATCTCCCTCTCTAAGACACCTTCTAACTTTTATCTTTTTCGACGGTTCTCTCGTCTCTCCTGTTGACAATATAAACATTCCTTGGCCTTAACATTAACAAAAAAATGTCTTGGAACCTCCATCAAAACGGTTGCTAGGGCGGCCTCAAAGAAAATTGGAATTCTGTTTAGACTGCGAGACTTTTTTTTATTTCTTCTCCAGTTCCTCAGCTATACAAGGGCCTCATCCGCCCTTTTATGGAGTACTGCTCTCATATCTGGGGGGGGGGCTCTGGTTTCACCCGGCTTTTGGACAGGGTCGAGTCAAAGGCCAAAAGACTTATAAACTGTTCCGTACTTTCCACTTCACTTGACTTCTCTATCTTCTGCGGCCGATGTTGTTGCTTTTATCCTTTCTAATAGGATTACCGCAGCGGCAGATGTCGAGGGACACTATGTAACTCGCCGTACCACCACCTTACGGCGCCCGCGTAGCACAAGGGGTGCTGTTTCTGCGCATGGAGTTTTGTGTGGATATCGGTAACTCCAGGCTCAGTTACGCTGCGGTGCTTCCTTTCTTTCCTGCCACTTTCTGTTCTGTGGACATTCTCTTCCATCTTCGTGTTTCCTGCTGAAGTTTAATCTCCCGCTCTCTTCCAAAGCTTGCGTGTCTGTGCTCATCTGCGTAACTTGCATTAGTTCGGTGAAGCTTCTGAGACGTGTAACACCCCCTCCTTGAATAGGGCTCTGCCCGTGAGTTGTGGTGACAAATATAATATATATATATATAATATAATAATATATATATATATATAGTATATATATATATATATATATATATATATATTATATATATTATAATATCAGTACACACACACACACACGCGCGCGCGCACAAACACACACACACATATATATATATATACTAATATAATATATATATACTATATGTATTATATATATATATATATATATATATATATATATTATAGAAGTATCATATATCACTACCGTAGCGTCAATCGGAAGAGCGACAGAGTCGCACATGGCAAAGGGCGCGGGTTAATCCCTAGTCCGGGATCCTAGGTGGAAATTACCTAGAGAAGTTCCCCTCCTAGAATTGTTCTATGCCCGTGAGGTGTGAACTTTTATATATACCGTATATATATATAATATATATATATATATATATATATATATATATTATATATATATATATATATATATATAATATATATATATATATATATATAATATATTACTTGTATACTATATATATATATATATATATATTATATTATTTTATATAAATTTAATATATATATATATAAAATATATATATATATATATATATATATATATTATATATATTATATATATATATACTTTGATGCTGACCACATCTCAAAAACATATATTTAATTTTAATTATATTTTTCAAATGTTCTTAATGTAGACTTTTATTAATTTTATTTAACATAATAATAAAAATAATAATTG
>JABUQX010025133.1:0-5000 GCA_015478945.1 Trachelipus rathkii | reverse complement strand
AATCAAAAAAATCACCAAAATTGCCATCCCTGATTATATTTATTAATATAGCGTTTATTTCACTATTTATATTACTTAATACAAAGAATAAAGAATTTAAATTCCTATGGAAAATATTATGGAAGATGGAAACACAGATTGGGTGACAAAATTTCTAAGTCATCGGCGACCAGATATATTATCTCATCACTCCGGAATCAAACGTGCCGGTTTTTAGAATGGAGGCACACGAAATCTCCGACAAAACAAGTTCAAGGCACAATTTCATCGCGAGAAATATCATGTCCGTTGTGTTTTGGGGATTGGGCATGCTTAGTCGTTAGAATTGTTTCTTCATGACATGATTTATATATATATATATATATATATATATATATATATATATATATATATATATATATATATATATATATATATATATATATATATATATATATATATATAAATATATATATATATATATATATATATATATATATATATATATATATATATATATATATATATATATATATATATATATATATATATATATATATATATATATATATATATATATAAAACTAGATATATATATATATATATATATATAAATATATATACAAATACTATACTCATATATATATATATATATAGTTTCAAAAATGAACCCCTAAATCTGAATTTTTTTTTTAACGGCAAAATCAACAACCTTAGTTAAAAACTAAATATCTTGTTAAAATTTTGATCAATTTTCTGGAGTCTCCTACCAACTTCAAAAGGGTTTTGCTCTAAATGTTGAAGATAATACATTATACATTTCATTTCTATGCATTTCATTTGACACTTAATTTTATTTATTTTTTTATATTTTATGATTATAAAATCAAAAATCAAAAATTCCGCCTTCCCCATCCTCCCATTTCTCCTCATTGAAATGTTTCATGTTTGCGCGTTTTTTTTAATTCCTTGGAATCTCATTCATACTGAATACTTAAGAAATATTTTTTGCTAATTTCATACAGTTGAAAAAATAATACAATTTGTTCCTTTATTTCATTAGTGATTGTGCTACTTTCCCCTACTTATATGAGACACTTCAGGTATCAAAGCCATATTTAGTCTTTAATTCTTTGCTTTTCCTGGCAAGAAATATAGTTGTTGCAAATATTTTTGAAGTTTTCCTTAAAGAATATGGTGGCAAACTTAATAGTTGAATACAAAGCTGATAACTTCTCAAGGTTCTCACGGTTTCCAATAATTCGGTCATAATGCCATTTAACTTGAAAATTGGTAGACAAATTATAAAATCACAAATAAACCAATCATATATTGATGTTTAAAGAACTTAGTATTGATATTTTAGTAAAAAACAATATCTGTATAAATATTCATTTACTTCTTTAGCTAATTCCCTACATCTTGAGAGTTTCTTGCTTTCTTTCGAGAAGGAATCTTAACTTGGGCTTCCAACTTCCTTAAGAAAGGATTTATTTGTTTTTTGGGATACAGCATCACTTTGACTTTTTTCTCTTTACATCAGTAAGGGAATCTGTGAATGGTTTATTAAGTTATTAATTATATCATGCTTCAAAGTAGATGGGTATGAGAGTTATTTATTAGCAGAGTAAATAATACTTAATGTTACATTATTCTGCAATAATATAAAATTGTAGTATGTTTTTCATTGACAAGTCGAATGTACACTAGATATTTTTTAAGAATTAATAATTTTTATTGCCTACTTAATAATAATAAAATTACTACTACTACTACTACTACTACTACTACTACTACTACTACTACTACTACTACTACTACTACTACTACTACTACTACTACTACTAATAATAATAATAATAATAATAATAATAATAATAATAATAATAATAATAATAATAATAATAATAATAATAATAAATAATTTGCCAAATTATTCATCAATTGCTGATATTAAATTACGGTATTTCATTACATGTTTTTTTTTTACTAACTTACTCTTAAAGATTAAAGAAAACACGTAGCAATTACGTCTTTTTTTAGCATGATCAAGTGCTATAAAAACATAATCAAGGTCTTGTGTGTAGCAAGTTCGTTCATATTTTCACAGCATTTTTTACATCCATTTGAAGATTTGTTATCACTAATATCTTCTAAAATCTCAGGATTTTTGTTAAATCTGTTAATGCAGTTAGTAGATAAAATAGTACCCTTGGGTAAAAACTAAAAACCATTGCATTTTTCATACAATTGCTCATCTTTGGGTGCTAAATGTTTGGTAACTTTTTTATGTTACCTTTTAAAGGATATATGCAATAAGCCCTACTTCATGTTTATATATATATATATATATATATATATATATATATATATATATATATATATATATATATATATATTATACTCTCTCTCTATATATATATATATATATATATAATATCTTATCTTATCTTATCTTCTTACCCCTGACCACCCCTTTATTGGAGAGGCTATATCGCGTTCAAATACCCCGCCGCCGCAATCGGCCTCCTCCAGAGATCTTCCAGTGCTGAAATGTTCCAGATTGCTCTGGGTTGAGAGTTAGATAGACAGGAGAGCATAGAAAGTGGGATGTGTTTTCCGGAACCTGGTTACAGTTTGGACAGATATTTGTAGTGGTTTGGTTGAGGTTGAATCTGTGTTTATTGTATTGTAAGTTTGGGTGGTGGCCGCATCTTAATTTGGCCAAGGATGGCTGGCTAATTCTTTGTAGGGAGTTGAATTTTGGTGCTATTTCTGGTGGTTTTTTGTTTAAAATGTTGTTTGGTGGTCTGCGTCTTAGGTAGTTTTCTGTTAGTGTCTTGTGAATTTGTTTGATATGTGAGGTGTTGTTTTGTGGAGGTGGAATGTTGTTCAGAGTTTGTTTGTAATATAGAGCTGGTGAAGAAGGTTGTTTGAGCCTATGGTGGGTGGGGTTGAAGAGGGCTATGTAGCATGGATGTTTGGGTGTTTGGGTTTTGGTAAAGAATTGTGTGCCTATCATGTCCAGGTGTGTGCCTATGGGTAGAATTTCGGTTTCTTCGTGTAAGTATTGTTGTGGTTTAGTTGATGTACATCCTGTTATGATTCGCAGTGCTTTGTTTTGTGTTGTTTGGAGTTTCTTTATGTTGTGTTTAGTCAGTAATGGATGCCAAGTTGGAGAGGCATAGTTTAGAGTCGGACGAATGTATTGTTTGTACATGGGGGTGGATGTTTGATTATTATTTGTGAAGTCTGTGCCAGCGACGGTTCTTAATATGTTTAGTTTCCTGTTTGCTGATGAAATTGCTGTATGTGTGTTTTGTAAGTGTGAGATGAGTGTCAAGTGTTACTCCGAGGATTATGGGAGTTTTGTTGAGAGGTATGGCAATGTTGTTTAAGTAGACTTGGGGAGTTTGGTGCCAAGTTGGCGGTCAGTGGTGATTAATGTGATTGATGATTTGTTTGGTGAGGCGGACATTCTGTTTTCTGTTAGCCATGTTTGAAGTTGATTGATGTATTGTTGCATCAGGTTTATGGCAGTGTTTAGGTTCTGGTGTGTAGTGGCTATGGTAATGTCGTCCGCGTTTATGTGGTCTGGTTGTGGGAGGTCGGCCGTGAAAAGGTTGAATAATTTGGGGGATAGGATTGGGCCTTAGGGTACTCCGTTGTTGATGTTTGCTGTTTGGAATTTTGTGTTGCTTGTCTGTATTTGTGCTGTTCTTCCTGATAGGAAATTGGAAATCCATTTCTTTATGTTAGTGGGGATATTTGATTTTGTTATTTTGTGGATTAAATTAAGTTTGGGTACTGTGTCAAAGGGTTTGGCTAATGTCGATTGCTATGATTATTGTTTTGTGAGTGGGTTTTGAGTTTAGACAGTTGATTGTGGATTGAATGTTGTTTATGAGTGCGGTTGTGGTTGAATGGTTTTGTTTGAAGCCGTGTTGAAATTTGTGTTTGGTGATGTGTGGAGTTATTCTGTTTAGTTTGTTTTTTTTCTAGTTGTTTGCATAGTGTTGATAATAGAGAGATGGGGCGATATGGTGAGGGGTAGGAGTCTTTTCCTGGTTTTAGTTTGGGTATAATGATAGTTTTTTCAGATAGGGGGAATGAAATTTAGGCTGGTGGAACTGTTGCATATTTGTGCTAATTAAGTTAAAGCTGTGTTCCCTAGGTGTTTGGGGTGTTTGTTTGAAATGTTGTATGGGTCAGTTGCAGGTGAGTTTTTAAATGTCTTTGTTATGTTTTCTAAGTTTGTTGTGGTTATTTTTATTGTTTGGTCGTGGTTGAGTCTTATTTTGTTGAGAGCTCTGATGATTTTCCTGTTTCGAGGGTGTGTGGGATTTTGACGGCTTTACGAAGTTAGTTGTAAGAATGTTTGCGTGTTGTTTGGTGGATTGTGGGTTTTGTGTGTTTGGGTTTTTGATGGATTCATGAGTGTATGTATGTTGCTTGGTTGAGTTTTTCAGTATATTTATTCTTTCCACATTCTGGTGTTATTCGTGTGTTGGATGTTCTTGATGAGGAAGGTTTGGAAGTTGTTTGAAGAATGTGTGTTTTTGTTAAGTTTATGATTTGGATGTTTAGGGCATTAATCTGTGTTGTCGTTTGGAGTGGTGTGGGTATTATTTTTCTGAGTGAGTTTCGTTGTTAGATTATTTGTTTTATTTCAGGTGTTTGGGTTGGGTTGTATTTTTTGATGTATCCTCTGGAGATGGACTTGCTACTTTTTGAATTAGAGAAGTGAAATTTTGTATGTCTTTGTTGAGTGTTGATGTGTTTGTGATATTTAGGGGATGTATGTTGTTTTCTAGATGGTTGGTGATAGTGTACAGTCTAGTTTTTTGTAGTTTGTGTATGTTTTTCTGAGTGGCTAGTTTGGTTTGTTGATATTTTGGTATTTTATGATGATGGGTAGGTGGTCGGAGTTTAAATGGTTTATCTTGACCAATGGAGTTTTGTGTGTAAATTTAAATGAACATAGTGTTATGTCTGGTGATGGGTATTTTTGGTTGGTTTGA